>CAIGRQ010046097.1:0-12081 GCA_903798375.1 Fraxinus sp. D2006-0159
GAGTGACCTCCTGCTCACGGTCAACGGACTTTTCCATCAGCACATACACTACCACATATCCTTCCATGTTTGTCTCGAACTTCACTCTGGTCAGTAAATTGGCGCCATTCCCAACTGTTTTTACTGAGCCTTTATCTGGAAGCAACACATTTTTCTTTCCCCCAACAAATTATTGAATTAAATAAAATTCTCGTGAGTTTTTTCTCATCTTTGTGAGGTTGTTCATTTTTCCTATAATCTTCCGCTACGTCAAAGAGTTATTAATAATCTAAGGATAGGAAGAATAATGTAGGATTTAACTTGCTTTCCCTCGATGTGAGAGTTATTGCAGGCAATGCTACTGCATCATATCAAAAAGAAAATTATAATTTGTTGGACTCTCGTTTCTCTCTTGTACGATACACAGAATGAAAAGTCGTCTTAATATCATTTATATTGAAATAAAAGATTAGAACGACCTAAAAATATATACAAAATTTCTAAAATACTTCTATAAAACTTAAAAAAATTCTCATAGGAGACTCCAGCTCCTAACCCTATAATGGTCGAACCTCTACCAAGTAAAATATTAAGCTATGCCAAGGAAAATATTAGACTCACATATTAACTATTTTATTATTCTTCAAAATTTTAATTATTGTTCATTTCTCATCCAATTTATTTATTTATTTTCTTCTCTTTCATCCTTCTCTCCATAAATTAACTTTTGCCGAGGCTCTTCATTACATTATTGACATAATTTTTTTCCATTTTCAAGTTTTATATGAAATATACAATATAATTTAAACGCTAAAAAAGGAAGAGGAAAACAGTATTTAAATACAGTCAATATTTAATATAGTCAAATGATCTTATGAAACTGAAATGGTTAATATATTTAAATTATGAAAAGATGTGTTTACAGTACAAAAGACTCAAGGAAAATAGGATCAGATTCATTTCTGTAATAAATATGAAACAATGTAATTAACAAGGTTGAAGCATGTAATCAGTGCCTATATTCATCTCCACAGTCACCAGTTACATTTAGAAGATTTTTTCCTTTCTTGGAAAGTTCTTGTATGCTGCTGACATCTTCATCAAGAACAAGAGATCACACAGCATTTGTGGCCTTAATGTGCACCTACCATCGACCCCGCCACTGCAGAGCAAAATTAATCCATGATGTTGACCTCGAAAAATGGCTCCGACACGTGGCCAACAGAATAAGTCTTCATGTATGCTCTTCCTTGCGCACGATAGCACGCCGTTAATCACTCGTGGCCTTTTCCAAGGACAAACCAGAATAAGTCTTCACGTAATGCTAAGATATAATTTTTTTCATTTCATGGTACCTGATCAAAGATGTATTTCACAGCAAATGTTGGAATGGAGATGCCGTGTTTAGAAGCTACTTTCTTCAGGGTCTGAAGCATAACTTGGAATTGACTCCATCCTCCCCAAGCATCGACCATCTGCATATATTTTTCGTAACAACTTGTTAACCAAATGTGATTATAGTGGCTGGTTCCCTCAGAATCATTAATGCATTATTGACAGAATAATGGTAAACTGGTTGTCTTGAAAAATGTAGAGGGTACGTCCAAATTTTGGAGATTCTTCTATCTCAATGGTTTGCCAAGAAGATGTTACCACAAGGACAAGGGTTAATGAACAAACATTGATAGATAAAGATGGACAACAAAGAATGAGAACGGAGTACCATAGGATTACTCCCTTTACTCTCTACTCTATCAATTAAGGCTATGACCAAGTTCTAAACAATTTCTATCACTCCTTTTGCATACTACTGAATAGAAAGAGAAAGAACCTTGCTATGTGTACAAAGGGGTGACAAAAATGGTTGACAAAGTGCCAAATGTCACCCCCCTATTGGGGAGGCGCCTGCTGTACTTAGATTTTATCCAACTTTTTTAGCAGACCCAAACAAAGGCTAAATTTTGAATTGTTCTGGACATATCCATTATATAGCTAGACAATAAAGAATGTGAATAATATATATATTCGATTGACAAAGAAAAGATTATAATTGGATGAAAATAATAAGGTGAACTTTATTTTGAAAAAAAAAATTAGAGTAAACAACGAAATTGTTACTCTGTTCAATCATGTGGTATATCTAATAAAAGTTGCATTTTATAATAAACATCATAATCGTAACTCTAGTTTCCATTGAAATATTCAATTAGGTTACATGGGGATATATGTGATTTCTGTTAACTATCAGTTCCTTCTTGGTTTATCTTGTGTTGTCTCTAGGGTCATTTGTCTTTCAATTGTCTATTCATCTATTCGTACCTCTGGCAATTGGTTCATCTGCTTAGATCTCTGACTAGAGGTTCATATGATACACACAATTCTGCGATTATGAGTCTCGAGCATCGCATCCTATGTGAGCTATATATAAAGTTTCCGATCAAGTTCAATGCTATTTCTTGAATTATTTTGTTTAATTTATGTCTCCAAAATCTGTAACATTGGTAAAGGTTACTTATACTAATGCTCTTATGAACTTTGTTTCATACTCAATCTGTGCAAAAAGTTGAGGAATTACTTGCTGAGTATAGTATTTGGTAGAAGAGTGCTGGCTCTCACTCACCGAGTACTGGCTCATTTGTTACTTATACTTTTTAGATGCCTAGAAATTTTTAGGTTAGCAGGAAGTTTTCTTGGACAACATGAAGGAGACAATAATTTCTCGTCGAATAATTCTTATTAGGATTGGTTCACAGGGGTATTACATGCCACTCACAAAAGGGTGGGCTCCACATGTATTAACAAAATAAAATAGTGCGGACCCTACATAGGACCTGTGAAACTGGTCCATGTACACCAAGCAACACTCTTTTTCGTCAGTTTTTTAGAAAATTATCAGTTATTATGCTTCTTTTGGTTGGAAATTTGAGATTTTAAAGATATGTCATGACTTTAAGATTCAATGGGTTGATTTATCATTGATATAGATTTTATGCTGGGAACTTTTTGTGTTATTTTAAAGAAACCAGCAACAAACATTCACATCATTTTTGGTTAGATATGCTCTATTTAAAGGTGGTAATGGGCCGAGCCGGCGTATACGCACGAGCTCGTCATTTTTTTTAAAGATAAACCTTTTTTTTTTGGTAAAAAATAAAAATAAAAAATAAATAAATCCTCGATTTTGGATGATCCCACGAGCCAAAGTGAGCCGAGCGGCTCACCTTGCTAGCTAGCCTGCTCGGCTAGGGTTTGGGCTCATCAAACAAGCCGAGCGGCCAAGCCGATGAGCCGTTCGGCGATTGCCACCTCTAGCTCTATTTAGAAGACTTACCCTTTTGTACTTCTTCAGTGAAGGAGAGTATTTAATGGAGGACCGGCAATAGGAATAGAAAAGTTTGTATCAAGAAACTTTTTTAAAGAAATTATAGAGAAAATGCCAATATTTGTAGTTTGAGCAATTAACTAAAGTAGTACATAATGTGGAGTATCAATAACAGTTTCAATAAATTATTAGAGAGAGAGAGAGAGAGAGCTGGCACAACTCTGCCATTCTTTGTTGAGGACGCGTGTCAATAATTGAATGTTGCACCTGAAGAAACCAAGAGCATTCCCATTCAATTTGCTCCACATCATTTAGGAATGCATCAAAAATGAAAAAAGAATTTGAGAAAGAACCACATAAATAAAGGAATTGAATGAATTTCCAATAATATTTGACACGAATGATTTACAAATATATATATTGTCAAGGGAGATCAATCCCACTAATTTTGTCTACACAGTGGCAAGTAGAATCAGCTAAATAAGGAGACAATTATAATGGAATTACAATTAAAGAAATAATAAAACTCTCTAATAATATTCTGCTAACTTTGTGCTCTATCATGCCCCCGCAAGCGTAAGGGTCCGAGAAGGACACTAAGCTTGGACCAATGAATTATGAACTGCTTCCGAGCTAGAGGTTTAGTGAGACAGTCAGCAAGTTGGTCTATAGTATGAACATGTGAAATGCGACGCAACTTGCGAGACACTTGATCACGCACAAAATGAAAATCAATGGCAATGTGTTTCACATGTAAGTGAAAAACATGATTAGAGTATAAGTAAGTGGCTCCAATGTTGTTACAGTAGATTGTTGGATGAGCTAGAATTGCTACAGCAAGTTCACGCAGCAAGTTAGTAAGCCAATTCACCTCAGCGGTGGTAGCAGCAATGGCACGATATTCAGCAGCGGTTTAGAAGCGGGCTATAGTGGATTGTTTCTTAGAGCTCCAACTAACAAGATTGGAGCCAAGAAATACAACATAGGCAGATGTATAGTGACGTGTATCAGCATCACCAGCCCAGTCGGCATCGACAAAGACATGAAGTGCAAGAGAGGATTGAGCTGAAATGAAGACACCCTAATGGGAGGTTCACTTGAGATACCAAAGTACTCGTTTAACAGCAAGCCAATGATTAGAAGTTGGTTTATGCATGAATTGAGCCAACTTGTTAACGTCATGGCTAACATCAGGTCGTGTAAGAGAAAGATATTGAAGTGAGCTAAGTACTTGACGATACTCAGTTGGATCATGTCCAGATGAACCAACATCAAGTTGAAGCATTTCTGAATTGGACAGTGGGGTACTAACTTCCTTTGCCTCTTGCATATTAGTTCGATAAAGTAGCTCTAGAATATACTTTCGTTGACATAGGAACAAACCATTGGAAGTCCGAGTTGTTTCAACACCCAAGAAGTAGCTGAGCTTGCCAAGATTTTTGAGAGAAAACCTATTGGAGAGCTGACTGGTGAATTCATGAAGATTTGGAGGGTGATTGCTAGTAAGTATAATGTCGTCCACATACACAAGCAAGTACATGATACGAGTTCCCAAAGTGTAGATAAAGAGATAGGTATCACTCTTAGAGTTAATAAATCCATAGCCAAGGAGAAAACAACGAAGTTCATTGTACCATGCCCGAGGAGCTTGACGAAGACCATAGATTGCTTTATGTAATTTGCAAACATGAGAAGGATATTGAGGATCAACAAATCCTTGAGGTTGTTGCATAAAAACACATTCAGATAAAGTACCTTGTCCAATTGATTCAAAACCCAACCACGAGGAGCGACAATAGTTTGAACAAGGCGAATGGTGGCTGGTTTTACAACTGGGCTAAAGGTTTCTGTAAAGTCAATTCCAGGTCGTTGGTGAAAACTTTTTGCCACGAAATGTGCCTTATAGCGAGAAACAGAGCCATCCGGGTTCCTTTTAATCCGATAGACCTATTTACACCCGACAATGTTTTGCGTAGAGGAGAATGGAACAAGGGACCAAGTTTTATTTTTTTGAAGAGCAAGAAATTCATCTTTCATGGCATCACGCCAATGAGAGTGTTTGTTGGCTTGGGTAAATGATGAAGGTTCTATTTGGGAAATGGAGAGAGAGATAGTGATATTTAGGGAGAAGGGTTGTTTTGGTTTGTAGATATTATTTTGAGAACGAGTGACCATGCGAGATGGTATATCTGGTTGATAGGAAAGGGAATGAACAACTTCAGTTTGATGGACAGTTTGGTTGATGTCGTGGCATGGGGAGGATGATTCTATAGGGTTAGGATCTGCATATGTGGTAGAAGGAGAAGATAAACTACTTACTTGTGTTGGAGAGTGTCGAGAAGCAGCCTTAAGAGAGAGCGAAGTGGAAAAAACTTGTTGAGCATGCAATGAATGGATAGATGGAGTTTTTGGGAGCAAGAGTGGTACGAAGGCTGTTAGGACAATAGAGTTAGGATCATCTTCGACGGAAGCTGTGATGTGGTCTAAGTTCTTATCGATAAAAATTGATAGATACCTTGAGAATGTTTTTGAAGAGATGCTTAGGTCAGGATGTGAGTTAGTTTTGTAGGGAAATAGTTTCTCAAAAAAGACAACGTGTCTAGATACAAAGAGACGATTTGAGTGAGGATTAAATCACAAAAATGAGTGATGAGAAAGGGAAAAGCCAAGATATACACACGGTCATGAACGAGGTTCGAGTTTATGGGTGTTATATGGGCGAAGCCAATGGTAACAAAGACATCCAAAGACTCTTAGGGAAGTATATTTGGGTTTATGGACAAATAATTTCTGATAAAGTGCATCATAATTTAGAATTGGTGTAGGTTTTCTATTGATGAGGTATATTGCACTTTGGAAAGCATGAGACCAAAAACGAAGAGGGACAACAGCATTGTGGAGAAGCGTAAAGCCAGTTTCCACAATGTGACGTTGTTTACGTTCAGCAGAGCCGACATGTTCAGGTGTGTAAGGAGGAGAGGTAAGATGTTCAATTCCATGATGGGTTAAGAGGTGAGAAAGTGCTTGGTACTCTCCACCACCATCTGTGTATACAGTTTTAATTTTTGTGTGAAAGTAGTTTTCAATGAGGTTAAAGTTTTCAAAAACCTTAAGCACATCAGATTTCAACTTTAAAGGATATAGCCAGGTGTACTTTGTGAAATAATCTATAAAAATGACATAATACCAAAAATTTCCAAACGAGGTCATAGGGTTAGGACCCCAAACATCTGAATAAATAACTTGAATTGGTTATTACAGATAATAGAAGAATTTCGAAATGATAGTTTATGACTTTTGTTACAAAGATAAGAATCATAAACTTTATTTGTAGGAGAATTCGTTGAAAGAATTTTATTGTCAGCTAGGATTTTCTTTTGAATTGGGGAATAAGGATGACCAAGACGTTGATGCCATAGTTGAGAAGAGAGAGTAATTAAGGCAGAAGGAGTGAGTAGGACGGCTTCGTAGTTGAGGCTGATGATGACCACTCTTACAAGTTATGTCTACTCCGGCCTTTCGCCAAGGATGCCCCTGTATTCAAGTCCTTTACAAGAAAATAGTTAGGAAAAAACTCAATTGAAGTATTTTTTTGTTTTCAGAATTGGGAAACAGATATTAGGTTCCTTTTTATTAACGGGGCACACAAAACATTATCCAATGTAAATGAGGTATCAAGGGAATTAATTGAAGAAGAACTAACATGAGAAATAGAGATGCCATTACCATTTCCTACTACAACATCCTCATTTCCAACATAATCAGAGTGCATAGAGAGATTCTAGAGATCAGATGTAATGTGATGTGTGGCCCCCAAGTCCAAAACCCAATTGTTATTGGAATGATTTGGTTCTCCTTCGGCAAGATTTGCTTGAGGTCGAGAAGAATAAGTATGCTGTCCACGAGAGTGATAGGTCCTTGCACTATGTCCCGATTATCACACAATTGACAGATAATGCGATGTTGGCCTTGGTTCCTCTGATAAAGATTTGGATTCTGTGAATGTGACTGGAGATGAGAGAAATTCATACCTCGTCCACAAGGTCGCTTCCAATTGGTTTGCATATGATTAGGCTGAGAATTATGTCCATATAAATTTCTATCCAAACCATGAGTATTGTTGATGTAGCCACCACGATAGCTTCCTTGACCACTATGATGTCCTCCTTGACCACCATAATATTTTTGTGTTAGATGTGCAGTGACTTGAACATCTTCTTCCTTTGCCTCTCCATGGTTGTGAATTATTTCTTCATCAAGCAATTTATCATAGAAGTCTTCAAAGATGATAGGCGTGTCACAAACACGGATCGCTGCCGTTAATTCTTTAAATTCATCACCAAATCCATTCAAAGAGTAGGACATGATTTGAGCATCATTCAGAGGGTGTCCAATGGCTGCGAGATCATCAGTAAGGCTTTTCACCCTGCTCATATAAGTAGCCACTGTCTTTCCTCCCTTCTTGTTTGACATAAGAGATGACATAATGGAGAGCATTCGAGTGTTTTCACGATTAGAAAAACTCGTTTCCAGTTTGTTCCAGGCATCTGCAGAGGTAGTACAGTTGTTTATCGTCGGGCTGATTGTACTGTGAACAGTGGCCTAAATTCCAAGTAGCACCAATCGATCATGACGAGTCCAAAAAGAATATCCAGAATCGATTTTCTGTGAGCAAGGATAAGTTCCATCAGCAAACTCAAGGGGTCCATAGCCAAAGAGAAGATTGGTCATCTGGGACTTCTACGATGAATAATTTCCACCATTTTTTGCAAGCTGGAAGGGAATTTGAGAGGAGGCATTAAGAGATATTAGGTTTCCATTGGCAGGAGATAGATTACCATCAGCCATAGCGTTTATAGGTGCTGAGACGATTGTTGGCTCAGACACTTTTGCTAAGGCTGTTGCTTTTGTGACAGGAGTCTGGGATTCTTCCATTGCTGTGAAAAAAAGGAGTGAACACAACTAGAGTAGGCAAGATGATCAAGCTCTATTCACGATAGAGGGGCTCTGATACCATAAATGAATTGAATGAATTTCCAATAATATTTGACAGGAATGATTTACAAATATATATATACTGTCAAGGGAGATCAATCCCACTAATCTAGCAATGTCAATCCCACTAATTTTGTCTATACAGTGGCAAGTAGAATCAACTAAATAAGGAGACAATTATAATGGAATTACAATTAAAGAAGGAATAGAACTCTCTAATAATATTCTGCTAACTTTGTGCTCTATCAATAAATAATTTTATCATCTGGTTGCTAACGACCAGAATCCCATTTTCCAAGATTTTTTTGCAACCTCTCCGTATCAAAGTTAGTTAATGCAATAGTCTTGATCTTAACAGCATGCCAATCACTGAAGTAACCTGGTCTAATCAAGAAATTCGGCTTAGATATGGATAGATGCAAAGACTACTGATGCAAACAAACCTCCTTCTTTCAAATCTGTTAGGTGTTTAAGTACATCAAGGTAGCCAATATTAGAATAGTCCCACCTAAGTAAAATAGAACGAAGAAAAAGTCATAATCAAATGTGTTGTTCAAAACTTTAGAGGAATGACTGAAATAAGACCAATGTAGAGAGGAATGATTTCTCAATTTATACACCACCATTTTCATGCCCACCAAATATTGGTAAAATGATCCTCTGTACAAGAGTTCTTGATAATTTATGGATGTTCTGTTAATCAATATATACACATCTGAGTTTATATGTGGTCAAAAGTTCATATAGAACAAGACAAGAAACTGAAAAATGACATTGCATACCAGTGAAACTGAAGCATGTCCAAAGACGCAAAATCCATCCTCTTTCGTAACACGTTTATGCTCTGCCAAACAAAGCTAATAGTCATCTTGACTGGTGGTGGCAGCCATTTGGTAAGATTGCATAGAGAGAGAATAAATATTACTCCAAAAACTGCAATAGAAAATAATCCTTTCTCGGTTGCTCTTCCTACACACTTCAAATGCATCTTATACGAGGCGACTTCATTATCTTTCATAATTCCACTAGATAAAATCCACTCAAATTTTTATTGAGGTGCATGGACTCGACCAACTTAAAGTGATTCTAACTTCATTTGTCCCTTGAACAGGAAGAGGCAAAGAAAAAAAAAGAAACAAGCACTCTGGTTTCACTTCAAGAATCAAGATCATGAATGGGAACTACTCGGTACACACTAAATACACATTATTTCTAAAAGCTATTACAAACAATCGATAATTAATTTACAAAACCATGCCAAGATAAACAATGATTTCATCGCTCACCCTCTAACATTTTCCAGATACTCCGGGGGGCGTTTTTTACGTACACTATTAATGAATATACCATATAGATCTTCTGCTGGTCCATCTGCAAACTAAGCACAAGTAAATTGGAGAACCACTAATCACATGCATAAAATGCTCAGGCCAGTAAGTAAACAGTTGCATTTCAAAGCACATCTCAATTTGTATCTCATGTGTACTCAAGGTGTGTCAAGATTGTACATACTCATAACTCACAAGTGAAAACAATCATCAAGAACTTGCAGCAATCTTAAAGGACCTAAACTAATAGCTACTCAAACTTTGTCGTAATTAGAATAGGTTTCTGCAGAAGCATAAATGAAATGAGTAAATACTAATCAATCCTAAATGTTATCATGTGCTTTACATATATCAGCTAAATCAAAAGTATTAAGTCCAGTCCATGTATTGAAGCACGGTATCGACTGCATCGCCTCTATCAATACTCTCCCATCTACCATAGTCTGCCACATCTAGGGGTGGCTCGGCTCGACCCTTACCCACACGAGCTATGCTTGTGTCCGCACGAGCTAAGCTTAAGTTCGTGCCATTTTGGGCGAGCTCGGCTCGTGCCCCGAGCTCGCCCAAAATGGGTACTCGACGAGCCAAGCTAAGCTAAGCTCGGCTCGGCTCGTTTTTTTTATAAGATACACCTTTTATAATTAAAAGAAAAAATCAATTTTGAACGAGCCAACACGTGGCTCGGCCCTACGGGCCGCTCGTCATAAAAAGAGCCGAGCAGGCCGGCTCTCGATTGGCTTGTGGCTCGTTTTGATGAGTCGACGAGTCGACTTGCCACATCCCATTAGCCATTAACCACTGCAAATGTTCAACGAATCTTTCCCATTCTTAACTTCCACTCTTTGCTTATCCTCAATTAACACACACCAAAATATCGAGTTCAAAGTGAATTGGCTAAATGAAAGGTTTAATATTTGTGCCATTGTGAAAGTCAAAGCGAAAGATTAGTTAATAAGTTGTTCTGCACTTGTGGAAATGGCTTCAACCTATGTGTCAATCCTGTATTCTCCCCCATCTGTCTATATTTTAAATGACATTTTTGCCCCAATATATAAAATAACAAATTTCTTACACTTTCTAAGGGTGCAAAATGTCAGACTTTAGCTTTTAAGCAAGATCAAACGCGCCATAAAAAAAATAAAAAAATAGAAAAAATCTATAATTCAGGGGATGGGGGCAGAGGGGTAAAATTGTGTACAATGGTCAGCCATGTCGAAGGTGGAGAGACCAGCATCAGCGTATTTGAACATAGCTTCGACGATGTCTTCGCGGTCGATTCTGCCCCATCCACCACTAGTATGCCACATCCCGTTAAGCACCTTGCATATTTCAAGGGCCAATTCTACTCGACCGCCCAAACCCACCACCGAGCTAGGGGTATTTTAAAATTGACCCATTCAAAGAAGCATATTTATATTTTGACTTTTCAACTTATTCATATTTCCACAAGTCCTAACATCCTTCTTATTATTATTACGTTGGCAACGTGTCGTGACCATTTATCGAGGTCAACAAGTCCTAACATCCTTGTTAAGCTCTATTTGGTGGGGATTAAAATAAAATTTTAATAGATTGTGATAAAACTTGATGAAATGTATAGTTGAAAAGTTGTGGGTCCTATAAAATACATGATTAAACTTAATTATTAACTTTGACTAATACCACATATAATCGTTTAGGGAAAATTTCTTATTTGGTCACCCGACCTTTTAAAAATAGTTGGGAGATGCTTCAACCTTTAAAAATTGTAGCAAACATCCCAATATTTGAGAAAATAGGTCCCTAATAACAAATTCTGTACATTTTTTACTTCAAGATCATGTAAAATGACAAATTTACTCTCCCTTATAAACAAACAAAAAAGAAAAGATATAAAAAAATAAAACAATTGCGGTGGGAGTCTCAAACCTTCTCAAAAAATGAAAATGAATCCCACTTCAAAAATAAAAATAAAAAATCTCTCATCTTTCCTAGGGACTTTAAACGAGTCGAGCCAAGTTGGGAACTCTTTGAATAGTACTTGCATGGTTCCATAAAATGTTAGACAAAAAATAATTTGACCAATTATAATCGCTTATAAATATTAGTCAAACAATTTCTAAGTTGTTAACAGGGTTTGAGTGGGCGGCATGTTGTAGCTCTATATAAGCTGCTAGTTGTGGCGCAATCTTATTCGTCGATGTTATTAATTATTTCCTATTTTCCAATTTGTCCCGAACTTTTATTATATTGTAATATGGCACCTAAGACTCCGAAAAAGCCAATATCTACCCATATTTCAATTTTTTTCACCTATGCCCCCTCCCTCCTCTTAAATTTATGCCCTTCTCTTCGGCAAACTTTCAAAATTCATTTTGGAAGTCGCAGGGCATTTGAAACATTCTCTAGTTCCACAGTTTCCACTGTAATTTTATTTGCCCCTTCTCCTATTTCTGCCTATGGCAACTTAATTTTTCA
>CAIGRQ010046127.1:0-13884 GCA_903798375.1 Fraxinus sp. D2006-0159
AACATTCCTTTCATCAATGTTTTGTTCAATCGAAGATGGATGAAATTTACGCACTCTTTTGAAATACTTCTCTACGCTGAGCCTGAGGAGTGAGGAAACTCTTACACTGATAATTGTTAACCAATACAACTGTACAAATAAGTAAGGAGAACCAGAATACATAATTATAAAATCATGCCATCAAAAAAAACTCACCAGAGCCTGCAATAGTCTAGAAGTCATTGCACGGCCAAATCAATTTTCTCGTCTATAAACTGTAAGGAGGAAAAATAGAAATGTTGAAGTTACATTCAAATCAAGCTGTTTATTCTTCTCAAAAAAGGCTTATTTATCCCCCACAAAGATTAAACCTTAAAAGGAAACTTATAATCAAAATAATAACACACTGTAATACAATATGGTGCTTGACCTTCGAAGTTCGAAGCCTCTTCACGATTTACTCTTTCATGAACTGAGTCAATCAATCAATCAATTCAAAAGTAGGAAAGGGAAACACAATTCATTTCTAAGCTTCGGAAATAGCTGGGCCCGGGATATTGAGGAATATCTAGAAAAGCTTGACTCGAAGGTTAGGCACTAGGGGGAGGGGTCATGGGGAGAGCAGAGGCGGAGGCGGGAGGCTATGAAGAGGAGTAGACGGGTGCGAAGTGGGTTTGATTCAGGGGCGAAGGAGGGGTCTTGGGGAGAGCAGAGGCGGAGGGTTGGAAGTCGGAGCTAGGCGAAAGCAGGATGCTGTGAAGAGGAGAAGGGTGCGAATGCGATGAATTGAAATAGGGCAGACAGGTATGAAGGGGGGTTTTCATTTTTTGGATTAGGTTGGGTGATTTTGGGCTTCCTTCTTGGACTGAACTTAGGATATAACTAAAAATAAATAAAATTGAGCCCAAAAACAAAATTTTAAAATAAAAAAAAAAATTGACAAAAATTGTGGGGAGAGGAGGGGGGGGTCCGTGTCAAGTAGGTTCCGTTTAACCGGCCAGTTGACTTGGTTAGGTGTCGGTTTGGAGTTTGCAGTTTTTTACTCATACTGGTCAGCGTCAGTTCCTATACATGATTTTACGACTTTGAGAAGACCTATATTTTTGGTAAATAATCGTTCGCGTGTAATCACTTTGATTCCTTCAGTGAGGAGGCACCCCTTTCGTCGAAAGTACAGACTATTTTTATCGAGTTCATTAGAGAGATTTGTCAAGTGCTTCAAGTATTCTTTACTTACCCACTTGTATCGATTTCATGTGAAAGTACACTTCTGTTTAAAAGTCGTTAAAACTTTTTCTCATATGATGTAGATTACATCAGTTTTATGACACAAATCTATCAATTTTAATTAGATTTTTTAGAAAATGTGACTTGACTACTACACATTTGGCAATCCATATACATGTTAATTAAGCGTGCGGCATACCCGTCGGCTATCCTCCAAAGTTGGTTGGCCTTGATATAAATAACACCCATTAATTTTCATCTTGGACCGGGAGAGACGATCGCGACAAAGCTCAGCCGTTGATTTCATCTACCACTCCCCCATGATCTTCTCTACTGCTATAAAATTGTAAATATACACACAACTTCTCCTACTTCTCAGTCCTCACTCTAACCTTACTCTCGACGTCGTTTCCCAGTTGCTACTATGGTGCTGACGTCATTCGTCGAAGTCCATCCGGATTCTCATTTCCCCATTCAGAACCTTCCGTACGGCGTTTTCAAGCCCGAACCCGGTTCGGAGCCCAGGCCTGGCGTTGCAATTGGAGAATATGTATTGGACCTATCTGTTGTCGCCTCCGCCAGTCTTTTCGACGGCCCGGTTCTTAAAAACTCCGATTGTTTCAATCAGGTCCGTTTATTTCTCATCTGCTAAGTGATGGTTGTTCAGTGAATTGGTTTATTCTTTGTTCGAATTTTATAGGGAAAGAAACAAAATTCTGCATGTAGTTTAATTTACGGGTTTGAGTTTATTTTTATGTATGATTTTATATTATTTATTATTTTAGTTTGACGAGTAATTGAGCATTGTACGTATTGACATGAAAGTTAAGGAATGAATTTAGCATTTATATGATTTTAGAGACCAGAGTTACTCGTAAACTCAAATTGGAGGTATGACGAACATCTTTCAAGCTTAGCCAAACAAGCTACATATTCTTTTTATTTATATTCGCGTTCATATCATTCAAGTTTTTGAAATGAATAGAAAAAATATATTATTCAAGGGGACCGAGATAGATGTAATTTCTTGATAATACACTATAAGCTGAACAGCTGATTATGTAATTGTATTTGTACATCATGCTTGAGTAATCGTGTCATTGTACATTTCTTTGAATGATGGTTAAGGAGAGGACACACAAGTGTAAATGCTGTTACCATGTTGTACATAGTGGGTGATAATTAAGATATGGTACAGCTTAATCTTAACAAGTTCGTGGGATTGGGACGACCTGCATGGAAAGAAGCTCGTGTAACATTGCAAAAGCTATTGTCAGGTAAGCTCCCTACCTCCCCTTCTTAGACAGTGTTCTGTATTACAGAATTTTTATTTTTCTAGCTTTATGTATCAAATAGTAAAACACAAAAGATATGCACTGGAGTTTTTATATTCCTTCATTAGCTTCCCTGCACATTAGACATAATCCAAAGCTCGTTTATTTTGCTTTTTAATAATGCAGCCACAGAACCAACACTGCGTGATAACCCAAGTTTAAGGCAGAAAGCGCTTGTGCCTATGGTAGGACATGCAAACATTTTTCAGTTTATATAAATGATGAAGTTTGGGACTTGGCATTCAAAGTTTTGCCTATTCTGATGATTCAGGTCAAGGTCCAAATGCTTCTTCCTGTTGTGATAGGTGACTATACAGATTTCTTTGCATCGATGCATCACGCCAAGAACTGTGGACTTATATTTCGAGGCCCAGAAAATCCAATCAACCCAAATTGGTATAGTATATTTTGGATATTTAGTTAAAAGCAAAATCATTTTCCGTAGAATTAGCAAAATAACTGCACTGCCTTCACTCTTTCTGCTTTCTAGAGTTATCTGCTTCTTCATTGGTCGCCGAACTATTTTTCAGGTTCCACATTCCTATTGCTTACCATGGTCGTGCATCATCTATTGTCATATCCGGCACTGATATCATTAGACCAAGGTGACAAAATGCAAGCTTCCTTCTTTAGTTCTTTTGAAAATTAATTTGATTACTGCTCTATCTGAATTAAGGAAAGAACTAAAATAGGAAATGTTTTCGAAGGGGATGTAGTGTCTCTAAATTTCTCTATGCTTCTCTGTACTACATTTTCAAACGCCAACTACTGCCTCAATTTTCTGAACATGCCCTAGTGCTTGGAGTTACACTTTATTTTGATTGCTTTCATATAGCTGCAGTTTGCTGGAACATACTGAAAAGCTTATCAATCACACAAACCATATCATGCTAATAGAAAGGGTTTAAACGACTTTATTATGCCAATTTACTAAAGTAATTTAATGATGTTCCCTTTTGTTGACCCATGAGTTAAGATGAATTGGTACTGCAGCAGATACCATTGATGTTTTAGTATATTTCTCAATGCCTATCACAATTACATTGCAGACCTTTTGAGCTTCATGACTATAATGGCTGTCATAATATTTTACATGAAGCATACTTTTAAGCAAACTAGAATAAGTCAAATTAGCCTCATGTAAAAGCGATGAATGCGAAGAAAAACATCATTTTTGAATTATTGTCCTCCAATTCCAAATCTAGCTTCAAGTTTATCTTTTATTTTACTAAATTACCCAGCTTCATTTTTTGTGAATAGCATGGTTATCAATCTTGAGGAGCTCTTTTAACTTGGTCATCAATTTTGAAATTGTAATAAGTATCCCGTGTTTAAAAATGCCAATATTTGTGCCAGATTCTGATGCATGTGCGTGCCATAATTTCTCTTCTGTTTTATAAAGAGTGACCATGGCCTAGTTAGTCCCCCTACCGAAGTTGAGGGACATTGAGCAGACTAGAGCAAACCCCTTGTCTCAATCCCAGCATGTTAATGCCACACTAGGCATTAGCCTCTTCTTTTACTTAATGTAATTTTCATTAGCCTGATCTATCTGTATTTATCATGTACATAGGTTATTCCTTATAAACTATTTGTATATACTTCAAAGAATTAAAGGTTGATTTCAAAAAATTTATGTCACTGTGCATTATTTCTTGACTTGGTTGTAGTCGACTCTTTTGTTAGCATGTTTTATTCCAGAATTGCTTAGCTTTATTTCATCTCATGATTTCTGTTATTTTTGTGCGTCCAGAGGACAATGTCACCCAGCTGGAACTTCTCCACCCTATTTTGGACCTTCTCGTAAGTTGGACTTTGAGATGGAAATGGTGAGCTTTCATGTCATTATTAAAAATTGATAGTTTCTTGTGGGTGACGTAGTTACAATATATGATGGGTGGTTCCCGCATACCACTTTTACATTTTCAGTTCAGCATATAGCCAGTCGCTGGTTTCAAATTCTTTTTAAGCTTTTCCTGTTTATTTATCACTCTTACAACTGTAGTCATTTACTCCTTGTGGAACTTATCCCATTTTTCTTCTTGAAATTTTACTATTGTTCCAAGGCTGCTGTAGTTGGCCCTGGAAATGAATTGGGGAAGCCTGTGGATGTTAATGAGGCTGCAGATCATATTTTTGGACTTGTTTTGATGAATGACTGGAGTGGTATGTGAGAAATCTCTCTTACATTTAAGTTTATCCATATTATCTACTTAGAGCATCATCAGTTTGATTTTTGATGTCATACTGATGAGCTGCTGTCAACAGCAAGAGACATTCAGGCATGGGAATATGTGCCTCTTGGTCCTTTTCTTGGCAAAAGTTTTGGTAAGATTTCCTAATATTATTTAGGACTCTTTCAAAGAAAATCAAAGTTTCTGAATAATATATGTTCTGAATCTTGAAGATTGCATTTACGATATGATTAAATTATTATCACTTGTCATTCCACTGATTGATGCAAAATCTTCTCTTTTCATTTGGGTCCTTTCCAGGTACGACTATATCCCCATGGATTGTGACTTTAGATGCTCTCGAACCATTTGCTTCTGATGCTCCAAAGAAGGTACCCATATGGGATAACAAGGGTAGTTAACCTGGTTTTTACACAGCATAACCTAGTTGAAATGTTAATTGCAGAATCCTCCACCCTTGCCATATCTTGCTGAGAAGATATCCAAAAACTATGACATCTCCTTGCAGGTGTTTGGCTCCTCTATTTATATGTAAAGATAATGATTTAGCTAATACTAGTAGTTTTTTGAAAAAATATTCAGTTTGGATGTGAACTCAATTTAATTATTTCAAACGATTTACATCTCATAACAAATAACCAGTTTTTTCTTTGTTTATACGAAAGTAAATTTGTACTTGTACTCGTGGAAATGCCACAGAATATTTATAGTTACCATTGCACTTGCTCTCTTGCTACCAGGTATCTGTTAAACCTGCTGGCGAAGAAGATACATGCATTGTCACAAGAAGCAACTTCAAGCACTTGTATGTGTCTCCTCTTTTTCGTTTGATGACTAATATAACTATTAATGATAGTGTTAATGACAATCTATTTGATATCCCATGATACAGATATTGGACAATCACTCAGCAACTCGCACACCATACCATCAATGGTTGCAACTTAAGGCCTGGTGACCTCCTTGGTACTGGGACCATCAGTGGACCTGTAAGATATTACTCCTAGTGTGATACTTCCAATAAATTTAGCTCCAATGTTGCTTGTTTTTGCTCACATAAACAATAGTAGCAGTAAATGTTTCATCTACTGGATTAACAACTTGATTTACTTTGCAGGAACCAGAATCCTATGGATGCTTTTTAGAGTTAACCTGGAATGGACAAAAACCGTTATCTTTAGGTGGATCAACTCGCAAATTTCTGGAAGATGGAGATGAAGTCATTTTTACAGGCTGTTGCAAGGTTCATTTTTTTTGAATTTGTTTACTTCTATAATGGATTTTCTTATACTTTTTAGTATTTAAATCAGATATCTAGTAAAAGTAGTTAGTCTAGACTGAGACAGACTTTTTCTCCTTTTTCTATTATTGGATCTGGTCATTGTTGAAAAATGAAAAATAGCGAAAGTTATATAGTGCTTTTTTCCTTTCTAGGAACATTAAGTGCTTGTGTGGGAGAAACTATTTCAAAAGTGATTTTTTTTGGAAAATGTGGTTAAAAAGTAGGAAACATTACGAGAAAACGTGGAAAATTATTTATTTTGTTTATTTATTTAATTTTGTAGACTGTGGTTGAAAATGAGTGTGGAAAAAAAAATGAATTTCAAAAAAATTACTTCTGCACAAGTAGGGGTGGACCCAGACCATTTGTCTCGTGGGGTCAAAAATGAGAATTCATTAAGTGGTAAGTGTTAGGTAAAAAAAAAAAAAAACTCAAAATAAATAAATTTGTGGGGTCATTTGCACACCACATGACCCCATGTGGGTCCACCCCTGTGCACAAGCACCAAATATTAAAACATTGTAACGAGCATGTTGATACATAGTACTGAATTGGCTAAATATTACAATGAACAATAATGTGTAATCAACCAAACACACGAAAAGAGATAGTAAGGCTGCTGATTATAGCTCCCATACTAGGGTTGTTTGACCTTGTACATTAATCTATACATCTGTTACAGTATTATCTGCACATTCATGTATTAAAAAGCAAGATTTGATTGCAGGGGGATGGTTACCTTGTTGGCTTTGGAACCTGCTCAGGAAAGATTCTCCCATCGCCATCTTGAAAACCCCTTTTTGCTGGTTTGGACGTATTTCGTTTCCTCTCTTGACCTCCAAATTCGCAGGTGTATACTGCAGGAGACTGCACTAGCATTGTTTTATGGAATTCTGTTGTGCAATCATATCCTTGTATTGCAAATAATGACTCAACATAACATGCCTAGTTGAATGATGTTTTTCAATTAATTGCAGAAAAATTGGAAGTATTATGTAGTTCAGAGGGAGGGAGGGAGAGGGAGAGGGAGAGAGAGAGAGAGAGGTGATCATACTCTGTTATATAATTCAGTGTCTCACACTGTCACACAAACATAGATGTACAGACAGCAAAGGAATGCTATATGCATGATATTATAGAAGGGTCTATGATTAGAATGGGATGTTTTTTTTCTAGAACTATAGCTGTCAAAATGGATGAATCCGACCTGAGTGAGGCCTAGGTTGGTGACTCGGAGGGGTCAGACCTTAACCAGTCGGCAATTCCGAAATTCTGTTCGGATACCTTGAGAATTGGACATTAAAAATAGAATTATTGGTTTTACAGGAAAAAGGAACCGGACTCGACCAAAATCGCATGGTTCTCATTCGATATGGTCCCTATTTTTCCTTGCAACCGTTGGTTTTGGCCAAATATTTTTATGCTTTAAAAATAAATTTTAAAGTACAAGTCGTCGCATAAATTTTCTTGTGTCACTTTTACACCTCGGTTATTCTAAATACGCATGAATTTATATAAATTATGATTTCATAGGGTTATTTTGTGGAAAAATACCTACCCTAATCTTGACGCAACTATCAAGGATTATCAGTTTGAGTAAGGAAAAGAATTTTGGAAGATTAGTAAATGAGAAAATTCTGATTCTTTAAAGATGATCATGGAATTTGGACTTGTACGTATGGCCAACTTCTTCTATGGTGTATTATACTTGTATCTAGCAATATATATGTTTTAGCCCTTGTTTGATGCACATTAAAATGGAAAGAATGTATTTTTTGGGTGATGTGATGGTGAATATGTGGTTGAAAAGAAAAGAAAAGTTATTGATGTGATGAAAAATATTATTTTATTGAAAATTGTGGTTGAAGATGAGCAGAAGAATGAGAATGAAAAATTATAATGTTGCTCAAAAATACTGTCTGACGCTTGTTTGGAAATTGTTATTCGTTAGCAATTTAGCATGTATTAGTTGTTTTGTGCTCGATATTTGTACTTGTTGAGCAATTGAAAGCTTTTCAGATAACGAATTTCTTCGTTGCTCTTGATTAAATTACGTCTTTATCCAACTGAAATGCATCTAAGCGCTTGTTGGCAGGATTTTGAAAAGTCAAAATTTGATTTTTGAGATTAAAAAGTTATTTTTGGACCTATTATGGATAAATTGTAGAAGTACTTTGTCTATGTAAAAAAATACTTTTCGAGCAAGTTGGCTCAAAGTAATTTTTTTAAGAAGTNAAAAAATACTTTTCGAGCAAGTTGGCTCAAAGTAATTTTTTTAAGAAGTTATTCTACAAAAAGCTGTAGCAGGACAAACGGTTTGCCCTAAATAGTAAATACACGTGCACGTGAGTACACACATTCATTCACAATTATTAAAAGAAATCTTCAATCCTTTCAAGACGAAAGACTTTTACAGAAGTACTTTCTGAAGGCAAAAATACGTTGACCAGCCTATCGAAACTTACTCTTAACTACCCCGAACAACTACATTTGCACTGCAACAAGCATCTCTTGCAATCGGCTAGCCTTGGATACCCACCACTGCAGTCACATTTCTTGATACACTTGGATCGACACGTTCCACCCCCACAAACACCGAGCCATGCATTGCATTATCGGAACACATCCAGGGCAACTCGATTTCATTTGATTTGAGAGACAGTCACTGCACTCAGTTCCATCTGAAGGACCTGGACAGGCCATTGAAGGCAAAGCCATCTCCCACAGTATCAGCAATAGGATGCATACCATAGCCATTTTTGAGAGCCAAATTTTCTTTCCCATTCCTTCACACTGAAACTATAACTTAGTTTATAGTTTGTGTGGTTATATTTATATGCAGACTCTTTACGTTTATGTACTTTATATACTTCTTCTTGCCTTTAAGGGATCATTTAATTGTTACACATTGGTCTCTTCATAATTAATGCTTATCTCCGTATCGAAATTGGGATTTTCTTGGATTGCTCAATATTCGTTTTTTTGCCGAAAAGTTTTAAACTTTTAGATACGATATGATTGGGTTAAAAGCATTGTCAACGTTGGTCACTAAACTTCATTTTGTCCTTGTTTGGCTCCCAATTTTTAGAAGTCGTTTTTCCTAAAATTCATTTTCAATAGATGTTTCGTTGGACTCACAATTGTGACACTTCTAGTAGTACATTGCATTATTTTGTATAACTCCAATAATTTTTCTTTGCTAATAGCCTTCATTGAATGTGTTGACAAACATGTGCTGTTTCCTTCCAAGTTTTGTACCAGAAATTTGTACCAAACTTTACCCAATATAAGCTCGCATCCTTCACAAAATCCACCACAGCTGCATACTCTGCAATTGCTCTTTCATCCACATTGTATTCAAGCAGTTCTGGCAAGACTAGCCTCATGAATGTATATACTACAAAACCAAACACCAATGGCCCCGTGATTAGTCGTGGCATGCGCCATTTAACGTTAATTTTCCCCCTCAAATTATTCTCAACTATGAGACATAGCCCTTGCATGAGGAAAAACGATGTTGTACCCCATCGAGGTGGAACACGGCCTATATAGTAAAAGATGATCTCATGCATGAGTGCAGACACGGCGAACGTACCTAGTAAGGCCAGTGTTACAGCCAAATTTGGACCTATGATCATCGATGCCTTCTTGAGGATCGGGTCAAATACAACCAAACGTAGAGTATTCGAGCTTACACGATTCCATCTTCGACCCCAAAAGTCTTTCAACGATGACGCGAAGTATGGGTCATTAAATGGTGACTCGACCTCAGTTCTTAGCAAGAATTGGCCAATAACGGCCGCAACCCCTAGCATCACTTCCAAGCCAACGACAATAAACAAGCACACGATGAATGCCGTAAAATCTTGGTGAAATTTATGTCTATAAAGATTCAAAATCAGCAAAAATATCAAAAACAAACCCTTCTTTCCATAATGCAAAAGAGATTTGACAGTATTTTTCCTATGCATATTAGGGTTCATATGTTCTCCATTAACACGCGAATTCTCCGAATTTTCGTCGTTTATGGAAGATTTTAAGGTTGTGGGTTGATGTTGTATCACAACTGGTAAACAAGAAATGACAAGAAAATGGGAAAGGGAGAGTGATGGATTGGACAAAGGGCCAGTTCCAAATGCTAAGAGTAGAAGTTTAGAAGATGTTAACCAAGTGACAAAAAAGGCAGTTGGACAACCTAAATTGACAGAGTTTAAGTTCATAGGAAGGACAAAAAAAAGACATATTACTGGCATGAACATGCATAGTCTTGTTGTACCTTTAGCAGTTAGTTTAGCTATGGCATAACAATAGCACACTGACAGGATTACTGAAGACCATAACATAATGAAATTCTTGATCTCTCCCTCCATATTCTTTCTTTCTTTTCTCTCTCTCTTTTTTTTTTTTTTTTTCAGACAAATAGAATGAAATGAAGTGAAATGATAGAGCAATGAATGTGTTATTATAGTGTTAATAATCATGGAATTTTTAGGGGAAAAAAAATTAGTTACTATAAATTTCATTTTGTTTTGAATTGATCGCCAAACTTAAATATTTCTTTCAAGTTGATCGCTCCATCAGTGTCGATTTATTTGACTAGTGAAAAAAAAAATGATGTGGCAACCTAGTTGACAAGTAACTAGATTGCCACATCACTGATTCCCTAAGCCCTTGTTTGGTTTAGGTTAAAATCAGATTTTTTAATAGATTTTTAATAAAATCTGATGAAAATGTGTGGTTGAAAATTTGATAAAAGTTGTGATTTTCTTAAAATGTGTGGTTAATATTAATAATTGACTTTGACTTGAAATTTTATCAACTTTTTTAGCTTCACCAAACAGTGGCTAAGTAATAGATATCAGTAAAGGGGTGACTAATTAAGTTGAAATAAAATTTAAATACTCAACTGATAGCGAAACAAAGATCAGTGACAAGGATGAAATTTTTCGAAAAGTTCACTGACCATCCGTTGTAAATTAAGCAAGTCATGCAATTTTAATGACCGGATTTTCTCTCATTTTTTGGCTGATCAGGTCAGGTTTTTTCGTACATTGAATAAATTCATGGCTATTGATTGCAAAAATTAAAATTAAAATAAAATAATAAGTTAACAAAATAACATGCATTTTGCACCAGTTATATCGCGGTTGTGGCATTTTTTTTTTATTTTTTTTTTTGTGAATTGATTCGGCTAGAATTAAATCGTCACAAGTTCCATCTCTGATGTGTGAGTCGAGCAATTAGAATTAAATCGTCGCAAGTGATTTTTGAAAGAAAAAAATGTAGGAGGAGTTATTTTAAGCTTTTTGAAGAAAAAGTAGGATAGTTTTGATGTTATCCCCTTATTAATTTCCAAAAATACATTATATATTCCAAATTAATTTTTAATAACCTAATTTCCTAAAACACACAATTTGGGGAAGGGTTGGGCCTAATTCTCTCGATGTACAATTGGTATGGACCAATTGAGTTCATATTGTTAAATGATGGGCCAACAGAAGATGGGAATTTACAGAAATGGCACTAAAAGGAGGGCAAATTATTATTATTATTATGTAAACTTTTAGAGTAGCACCTCTTCTTTTTTATGTTTTTTTTGGTATAAAAACTAATATTGACCTTCTTACTTCAACTAATACAATTTCATGAAATTCTTTGAAGGAGGTGTATGGGACTAATTTGCTTTGAACAATTACCAATCCTCATATCAGGCAAATCTAGACCTATCTTTAAAAATACAGATAAGACATTGATCAAGAAACGATAAAGGGTCGAGAGTAAAATAGTCGAATTAGTGGTTAAAAAGATAAATAAGCCAAAAATAAATGGAAGGTGAGTTGGCCAATTCTTGGTGTGAATTGACTGGTATATTGCTTACTTTTAAAGATTCAATATATTTAAGTATAATTTTTTCTTGAGTGACTAGCTTTTAGTTTGGGTGCTTCGTATCATTGATTGAACAATTACATATGACCCTTCATATGCATTGATTTTTCAGCAAGCCCTCGTTTGATACCGATTAAAAGTTACATTTTAATTTAAGTCAAAATCAATAATTCATTTCAATCACGTATTTTATGGGTCCCACGACTTTTTAACCATACATTATATTATCTTCTATTAATAGCTACTAAAAATCTTATTTTAATATCCATCAAACAATGGCGTAATATAATGGGAATTATTTTCTAATCTTATCCAAATTATCCCTCCATAATAATTTACATAATTAATTGATTTATTGATAATTATTTATTAGGATTACATGCTTATTATATAATCTATTTTTGGATTGAAAAAATAAAAAGGAAATTTGAAGCTCTAATTTTGCTTTTTAAAAGACATGCTATAATCAAGGAAAGCATTGTGAAAGTGTGGTAAGGGACTCTTTTGCTTTTTCTTTACATCTTTTCTTTTTTTTGAGGACCAAATCTTTCAAAGTAAATAATCTCGAATGAGTGCTAGATAAAGAGAAATTAGTGGGTTAGTAAAGAAAGAAAATTCAAATGAAAAATAGATAATTAAAGATATATTTAGCATGCTGAATTTATTGTAAAAGTTCGTATTTACAATAGTACGTATTATGTAAATTTTCTATTTTGCGCTCTAAATGGCCCGAAACAAACGTGTTTCAATTTGAGTTCACTTTATAATGTTACATCAAAATTCATTTTCGCTCACCTTATTTTGTTTTCACGATTTATTTCATAATTCGAGCTCTCTTTCTTAAACATTATACCTTTTCACTTGACCGTCTTTGCACCCTAACATATTGAAAAATGAAAATTACACCAAACCGGATCTTTCAATATCCAATTTCAAAAATTAAATTTAAAAATTATTTATACAAAAATTAAAAATTAATAATATTCAATATCCTCTAAATCGTATCCACCCAAACCCTAAAAATTCCAAAACCACAAATCACGACCCACTTCTTCCTTCTCTTTTCTGTGGCTCCGACGCACTACTGCACATACCCAACTTAGATCCATCCTTCTTCTTCCTTTTTTTAATCGATGCCGTGATTGACGATTCGATGGCGGTACTGTGTTGTTGTGAACTTGTGATGGTTATGGTGTCAGTTTTGCGATTGTGGTGGTTGTATTATTGTGTGCAATGGGTCCGATGGTGACTGTAGTTGTTATTGTTGACACAGGCGATGGCGGTGGTAACTGTGGTTGTTTTTGGTGGGGGTCGTGGTTGTGGAGTGGTAGGTTGGTGGTATTGGTGTTGGTTGTAGTGTTTGAGATGATGGTTTTGCTGTCGAAGATGGTGGTGGTGGTTTTAGAGGCAATGCGGTTGATGGCAATGGTAATGTGGTGGTCACAAATGATTTGATTGTTTGTGACCAATAAATTAATTAATGTATGACCAATAAATTGTTAATTTGTGACTAAACATAATTTTTGGCCAATTAATTTAATATTTTGTGATAATGAAATTATTCGTCACTTATAAAGTTTGTGATTTGTGATAAAGGAATAATATATGACATATTAATTGTGAACGTGAAAATAATGTGACTTATAAAATTTTTTATTGTGATCGAGAAATTATTTGTAACCAATTAATTCGAAAATTTGTGACCAAATTGTATAAAATTGTTATCTTATATTTAATTTATAAAATATATTTTTAACTAATTATTTCAGAAATAAAATTTAATAAATATTTGATTTTCGAAAATTAACAAAAAAAGTCTGAAAATCTGCCCAATTTGGGTAATTGACTTCGTGGGTTTATTCCGGCCGAATCCCTTGGAATTATGGAGAGATTTTTGGTGATAATTGAAGAGGACATTGTGGGCTTTCCAACGGTATTCGAAATTGGCGGTTTTGGTGGTCGGAAGTTGTCGAAAAAATGC
>CAIGRQ010046148.1:0-18776 GCA_903798375.1 Fraxinus sp. D2006-0159
GTTGGTTGGTTAATTCAGTTAACACATGCGAGCAAGTAGTGCGTACATTGGGCGAGAAACGAAGGCCGTAATACTGATTTACATGATTGCAGCACCGCATGTGCAGAAATCTCAAATTTATTCCTAAAAACAATTCATTTCATTAACGTCTACTAACAGATTCCATCCGGTGAGTGATGGACACTAACAAAGTAGAGCTCAGTGGCTAATGGAATAATTTTGAAAGTTCGATGAGTAAGTCGTGACATGGTGCAAAATTCAGTTACTATTAAAACATTTAACTTGCAAATAATGAAGCATAACCTTGTTTTTTTTAAAGAAACAAGAAAACCCTGCAACCCTTTTGGTGCAAGGCCATGGGCTATAGGTTGAAGAATATACACGTGTACAGTAAATAATTTGTATAGAAAAACAAAATAAATGTGTGTTATTGATCCTCAATTTGTTGCTTGATGATAGTCACTATCTTCATTAAAATTCCCACTGTATTACAGGATAAGGAATTAGTTTCCTTAACAATTAGGACAAATCCTTCCTTGGAATAGACAATTTTTTTCATTTTTTTCATTTTTTGTAATGCACCACATTATAATAATATATACCAAAATAATTACAATACTTAAGCCACGATCTCATCGCTCATGCACTCTCTAAATTTAACATCTACCTTGTTTCCATCTATTTGAACAACGTCGCAGCATTCACTTCGATCAATCTGATGAAGAAAAAAAATTAGAGAGTGAAAGTGAAAGTAGAATAGCTCCTAATATGCAAAAGAGAGTACTTGGATTCTCTCAAAAATTAAAAAGTGTAGCATGCCGAAATCTAACTTGGGTTCACGATGATGAAGGAACTGAGTTGAAAAAAAGAGAAATTCTAGTTATAACATATCTGATGAAGTGATCACTAGAATCGATATCTTATTCAAAAAGAAAAGATATATCAAGTATATTGAATTTTTATTTTATTTTTAGTTATTGTATATTATATGGATGATCCAATCCGCGAGGACTATGATTTGGAATTGTTTGATCGTATTTCTCTGAAAAAGAAATGAAATATAATCAACCCCTTTTTTGGGAATTGACGAGAGTAGGAAATATGAATATGCATCACCAAATTTATTAGAAATAAGACTTAACCGGTTTTTTCTACGTGGATAAACAACCAGACAAAATCTTTAAAAGAAACAAAAACTATACATCTCTTGTTGAAATTTGAAAACATACCTCACTGCGCTTTGTTACTGGTGAGAAGACATTAATTTTGGAAATAATTTCTGCAGTATGATTGCCTGTTGATGAACAAGCCAGCAGCCCACGAGGCCATGCTCTTGAAAAACTCGTAAAAATCTCATTTTTTTGGGTTTTTTCTATGGATTCAAAGAAGAAAAGATGTGGTGCATCACAAGGATCGTTAGATGGTCTCCTTGTGTTGAACATATAATGTGGTGGTCTTGGACTCTTTCCCCACCTTTTAAAGGTTTCAATGGGGTATTGTAAATAGCTTCTTGGCATAATTCTCTCGTATATATGTGCAGAATAGCCCCAAGAAATGGAAAAAGTCCAGTTGCTTTGCCTGTGATGGCAGATGGTTTGTTGCAAAATCCGAGACTGGTCGACCTCGGCTGCCTTCATGAGGTGCCGTGTGGACTCGGCACGATCCATGGAGGGAAATATTGGTTGCACCATGTCGAAATGGTGAAGGGACATGAGTGGAAATTGTGGGTGTGATGATAAGAAACCGGATGCATCACCGCGTAAATCCATCTGCAAACATTAGATTAAATACTAATTATATGAATTAAGTAGTATATAAATAATAGTTTAAATGATTCGAACCTTAATATTATAAAACCTTAAATTTTGGTGATATTTGATTAGTATTTTACCTGATGAATTCCTTTTAGGGGAGACAGACTAACTCCAATATCAACAATACATGACATTGTGGTTAGATCAGCTGCCTTGAGATGCGCATATCTTTTGAGACAAGATTCCATGTCTTTAGCCAGAGCTCTTGCCAAAGGGGCACTCAGCATGAATCCAGCCCCGCCAAATCCTTGGCTAAACGAGAACCAATAATTCGACAAAATAAACTCAGACTGCCCACCTAGATAGTAATACTTCGTATGGTCTAACTTTGCAAGAACATCAACAATATTATCGAGAAAAAATATCGAATCGTCATCTCCCATTACTAGCCATCTGAGATTTTCGTGATCCTCTCTAAAAGTCTCCATTATTCCATGAATAATCCTTTGGGCCGTGACATCGGTTTTGTTAAGAAATTTTGAAAGATCATCCGATACTTTGTATGGTGGAGAAGCTCCAGACCAAGGGAGGAGTCCTGCTGTTGGCTCTTTATCAAGAAACAGAATTCCCCTTGTAATGTTTGGTCTCCACCATGATTCTATGTATGCTTTCCTATGATGCCATGCTTTTTCGGAGCCCACAAGGCCAAAAACTAGGTGGCTAAGATTCGTCTTCGAATAATTAGAAATTGTAGGAGAAAGTACAGAACTGGACATGGAAATGGAAGAAGATGATGATGTTTTCCAGAAAGGAGAAAAGAAATCTGAAGCTGGGCAATTGGGATACTGATTGGAAAGGGCAATGAAAACAAAATAAAGGATCATACAGAAAATGAGAAGGGTTTTGCATAGGCCACTCACATCTAAATTACACTTTGATGATCCCATTTTCATGTTCTTGAAACAGTAGAGGTGTATCAGATTAAAAGGATCAAATATAAATCAGAAGATGATGATATCTATGTGGTTTTTATGGTCAAACTTTCCTTCATTTAGTTTGCTAATTCATTTGATCATGTATCGTAGAGCACACGAAGATACTTACATGCACACTCAAGGAATTACTGGATTTTTTTGTTGAATTACATCTACTGTAACCTAAATGTTGTAGGCCTCATGCGTGATGTGTGGGATTTTTGTATAAATCATGTTACATGTACAATGACATCATCATATCCATCCATTTTAAAACACTGTTTTCTACGTCACATACTAGGATTTTGACAACACATGATTGTCAACCATTGTTGTCGATCAATGTTGTACACTTAGATTTATTCTTTTTGTATATGCACGGACAAGTGACAAAGAGATTTAAATTTAAACCTCGTTCTAATTTTAAAAACAAAAAAACAAAAAAGAAAAAGAAAAAGAAATTCTTGTAAGGTCTAGCCCTAGTCTCCCTTTGTGCTCGTCCATTTGGTCGAATGGAATTTGAGTAAAAATCAAAAAAGGAGTTCCATATAAGGCTCAAAGCCAAGCCAAGAAACAGGGCACCTATGTGGCGTCCCCCTGTTTGGAGGGGACTGACTGCCTGGCCCAATAGCATGGCGCAGCTAATAAAACTTTAACTTAATTAGCCGTCTAAAACTAAACAACATTACGTACAGAATACGTAAATTTAAAATTAGTAGTGGAATTTATTAAGTAATTGAAGTCAAATGGCACATTTATGAAAACAGCAATCCGTTGATAGTAATTTAAACACCTTAATATCGCACTTAATACGCATAATGCACCTTTGCTTAAGGCATTCACGAATAATTTTTAGTCAACTTGAGGAGAGATTATTTGGCCAATGCTTTATCCAAGTGAATTTTAAGACATTCTTGAAAATAAAATATTTCCATTTTAATGAAGATTATATCCAGTCCATACTACTCAAAAATATGGAGAATTAGATCAAAAATTAAAAGTTTGTCGTAGCTATGTCAACGAATCGAGCCGAACCCGAACCGAAAAAAAAAAAAAAAAAAAAAAAAAAATGCTCGTGTTTGACCGAGCTTTTTTGGGCCTGAGTCCAGCCGAGTAAAGCCCGGCCAAAAAAATGAGGCTTGGCCCGAGCCTTAGCGGGCCGAGCCGACTCGGGTTTTTTGTTTTTTGTTTTTTTTTTAATACAAAGGGTAGCCTTTGTAGGCAGCTCTTTTAAAAAAAATTAATTTTAATTTTTTTTCTTATAGGCAGGCTCGCCCGGGCCACGGGCCGGCCTGGACTCGAACCAAAGCCCCAAAATGGGGCTCGACCGTATAACCGAGCCCGAGCCAGGCCCGACTCCTACTTTTTTCAAGCCGAGCCTGAGCCCCCAAGCTTTTTTACCATCCCTACTAGTGGGAGGTTACCAAACCTGACAGAGTAGTGAAATTTAAAAATAAATCAAATTTTAGTGATCTAATTGAAATAAATTAAACTTTAGTCTCAATTGAGGTTTCGCTGAAAGTTCAATGGCTGCGAATGAAAAGATTTCTCGAATGTTTTCCAGTTGTCATTAAAATTTAAAAAACTTTTGAGTTACCTCTAAATCTTCCCATTTTTTTCTCACTTGCATCTAGGGCTGTCCGTGGGTCGGTTCGGTTCGGTTCAGTTCAGTTCCAAAATTTTCGGGTACTTAATAAATGAATCTGTTGGGTCCAAATATAATTATGGAACCGTTCAGGTTTGATTCCGTTTGATTCTGTTCGGTTCGGTTCCTTTCGATTTTATGTCATAATTAAATTTTTTAACATTTACAGTAACACTACATAAATATAACTAATGACATTTCATTCCTAACTTTTACAAATTAACGTAACTCAATTCAAAAATATATAAATAACTAGCTGTCGAATAACATTAATTCAATGAATACAAATACCAAAAAGTAGATATTAATATTAAAATGTCGATGATCCATACTAAAAAATTGAGGTCCAAGACTTAAAATTATGAAATGATCTGATTTAATTAATTAATTTGTTAATTTATTTAGAAAAAATAAAATAATTTAATTAATTCAATAAGTAAAATAAAAAAATTATTTAGTTTCGGTTCTCATTCGGTTCTTAGTCTAGACCTGAGACCCGACCCATATCCATCGGTTCTCAATTCGAGTACCCGTTCGGGTATTTAACTTGTGAAGAACCGCTCAGTTTGGTTCGATTCGATTCGATTCGATCCGGTTCGGTTCGGGACTTTTGGACACCTCTACTTGCATCAAATTTTTAAAAGTTTTTCGAATTATCACTGAACTTACCAAAATTTTATCTTATTCGTCACTCGTCATTTTGAAAATGCACGTCACTTGCAATTTTTGCGATGTGGCATGCACTAACGAGAAAGCATGCCATGTCTAATTAACTAGTGTGGTACCTCGAGGCTCGAAATGCCAAAAACAATTGTTAGCATCTCCTATTTGTTACGAGTTAAAATTAAGATTTTTGACAGAATGTACTTAATATCATCATGGATCAATCACTTTAAAGGTCCGTTTGATTGTAAAGATGGGAAGAAAATGAATTACAGAGAATTTGAATTACCTAAAATTTGTTTTACTGAAAATTGTAATTAATTGTATTTGATTGGTATAATTTTCCACCTAGAAAATGTTGAAAGTTTGATGTCCGTTTGACTTCGTTTTTCATGGAAATTGTCTATTAAGCCTCCGTTTGGTGCACATTATTTTCAAAATAATGCATTTTTTTTGTTGATGTNTACTGGAAATTGAATTGCCTAAAATTTGTTTTACTGGGAATTGTAATTAATTGTATTTGATTGGTATAATTTTCTACCTGAAAAATGTTGAAAGTTTGATGTCCGTTTGACTTCGTTTTTCATGGAAATTGTCTATTAAGCCTCCGTTTGGTGCACATTATTTTCAAAATAATGCATTTTTTTTGTTGATGTGATGGAAAATATGTGGTTGAAAAAGAAGGAAAAATTATTGATGTGATAGAAAATATTATTTTATTGAAAAATGTGTGGCTAAAAATGAGTAGAATAATGAGAATGAAAAAAAGTGGCCCAAACATGGGCTAAATTGATAATTTGTTTACCATTGGGTCTAGAATTTGTTTCAATTGCCAAAAAAATTAAAAAATTACCGACTTAATACTATCCGTCTAGCTTTGTTTTGCATGAAAATTGTCAATAAAGTGATAATTTTTTCCAATTGCAAAAAAAAAAAAAAAAAGCTGGAAAATCAATTTCCACCAACTACAAAACAAAGGAAAAGGTGAACGTGTGAGCTAGACCAAAAAAAATGAATTCTATGAAGAAAAAAAATGTGTATTAAATAAGGTAAAAGTGGAAGTTGGAATTTGTTTTTCATTTTTCATAAAAAAATCTGGGCAAATCAAACATGCCATAATTATATAGTTCTCTATTCACAGTTTGAATAGAATGAAATAAAGTTGGGCACGTTCTCAATTTAAAAGGTACAATTCCAACTAGTATCAAGCCATAGGTATTTTAGAGTAAGTGTGGATTATTTTTTTTATGGCAAGTGTGGATTATTGACTAAATAAGAGGAAAAAAAAAAGCCGATAACAACGAATAAGGACAAGGGGAAACGAAAAATAAACAAGTCTTACCAAACTGAAAGTGTACCAATAGAAATTATTGTAATATCATTAATTTAGACAAAATGATCGCTACTTGCATGACAAAATGATCCAGAACACAGTAAAAAAATTATATTTCCCGTGACAATAAAAGTATTGCATGAAGTTGTTGATATGTTGATAGGAATATTCCAACTAAATTGGCATCTCCATAACCAGCGGCGGACCCAACATCCGACTAGGAGGCGCAGCCGTGCGTGTTGTGCTCCGTTGGAATAGTGCACATGGATGAGGAAGAAGGAGACCGGCGAGCGGGAGGCGAGGGTTTGACTTCCTCTTCCTGTTTTTTTATTTTAATTGGGCATTTGCATTTGGTTGGGCTAAAATTATAATTTAATTTAGTTGGTCCTTTGCTTTTCAATTGACCAAACCCAAACCAATTATATATATGGTCCAGTGGTCCGTTAATTTCACCACAGTTCCATTTCCTTTTTCCACAAATTTACACGGTTCCACCACTTAAAGTATAATTTATTTTAGTTGGGCCTCTGCATTTAAATTAAACAAGCCCAATCCAATGTTTAATTATATATAGGTGCAAGCCCGTCCAATTCTCAAACCATTTCCATTTTTCACCCCCATTTTTCGTCGGTGCTTCTTCCTACCTCTTGGATCCAGTGACTCCTCCACCACCACCAGCCCAGCCAACTGTGTCGGTGCAAAAAGTCAGAAGGTCTAGTGACCGGCTGTAGCCTACTGAGTGCGACCGATCGACCGTCACCTCGTGAGTTTTTCATTTTCTGATTATTTATTTATTTATTTATTTTGTGAGTTTTGGTTTTATTTTTTATTTATGAGTTATGATTATCCTTACTTAAGAATCATGATTTATGTTCTAAGAGTTAATTGCCAATTTGGCATTGAAATGAGAATTTGATTTGTGAATTGTGATTTGTGATGTGTGATAAATAATTTATGTTGCACTATCATTGAATTATGAATTTTAATTTATTATTTATGAGTTTTGATTTGTGATTTGTGATTTGGGATCATTGAATTATGAATTATCCTTAATCGTTGAATTATAGAAGAAGCCAAATTGCAGGAGTTTTTAATCAATTTTAACCTCATAGCATTTCTGATTTTTCATGTTGGGTTCAGTTCAACAATGATTACTTTGTTTTTTAATCAATGGTAATTGAAAAATAAATTGGGGCATTTTGCAATTGAAAAATAATTCGGGTGATAATTTGTTATATTATTTTTCTTGTAGTCATCCCTCTCTCCCTCTATCTCGTATTTCATAAACGATCTCGCTATTGCGGTCGTTGATAGTTGACGGTTGACGACCGTCGACCTCCCTAGCTGAGATCATTTTTAGGATTCGCCACTATCCATAACTACCTCATCATCTACCCATATCAACCTATTATTTAATAAATGAAGCATTACATATTGTTCTATACAAGCAAAAAGCATATAAACTCAAGCCACACCACAATCAAGAGTAAACTGAATCGATAGTTGTAGCATCTGGACAAATCTTGCTTAGAATGACAGAGTCGTGTGCTGTTGGATAAATAAGTGCATGAATTATATTTCATTAATCAAAAACACGTGCATGCAAATACTAGAATAATGACTTACTGAATCATAATACATGCTTAATAATAAGCAAATCACTACTTACTCAAATGTAGAAAATGCATAAATCAAAGGAGATATAATGAAGCGAGGTATGCGAATGCAAATCTCCTTAAAATGGTTTTCGTCTCTACACTAGTTCTAATAAGATCAAGTAGGTGTTTTGTCTCCTAAGATACAAAACTTCTTCCAAAATTAATATAGCACACTATTAATTTTGTTAGTTGAACCAACGCTTGACTATACTCTTCTAAAATGGAAGATATCGAATAGTAAATATTGAACACGAAACTCAAAATGATATGAAAATTATTTTTACAGAATTTAGAGAAAGAAAAAAAAATAGACATCAATTATGAGGAATTATTTTGGAGTAGGAAAAAATGGAACTAAAGGCCTCTATTTATAGATTTGTATGTGCCTCTTTGAAGTGTCACATCTTATGGCCAACTTAATTTCAACCATTAGATAACACAATTTCAAAATTGATGGTCTAGATTGCACATTATCAAATTGTCACACCCATTCGAAACAATTCTTTGATATGCACTTACATTTGAAGAGTCGTGCTCAATGAACGCACCTATTGGAGATTTATTCAATTCACTATAAATAATACTAATTATTCCAACAATCCCCTACATGAATAGAAGAAGTCAACTTAGAATAAGAAAGATAAAGAAAAGTACAATTGAAATATAATGCATCAGGATTAGCGGCTTTCACTTTGAACATTCCCTACTAAGAATATATCGGACTCACTTGGCTAATTAGAACACGCAACGTTTTGAACTGTTAGTCTTATTGTAAACCTAGACAATAGATTAAACACATTATCTTTCATATCAAACTTTGTTTCTATATTGTGTTCATTTTTTCAACCCTGAACCTTCTTGAACAGGCCAAATTCACACTCACATAGGTGATGTTCTATAAATAGTACCCTACAATACTTCACTTGTACTATTTACAAGATATAGTCATCGTTAAACGTATAGCTTATCTTAAACGATCTTTGGTAGGCGGCACTTATTTATATCATAAAAAGGGGGAGGAATTAAAACTCTGAAGTGCTACTTATCGAGTCAATCATAATAATTTTCCAATTGAACCTAATCCATAGGATCTCCAGTCGCCAGATTAGGTTCCATTAAGTTGATCCATTAGTTTAGACTTTATACTCATTTTTCTCGATGCGCAGTTAATTCTCTCCAAATAACCCATTTATAAATGGATTAGGTTGTCCTTCAATAAAACAACCAGTATTACTTAATTTGAGAGCAACTGTCAAATAATATTATAGCTACGGTGAATGGTAAAACATACCATTATATACTGCATTCTATGCCATGTGATTTGTAGCTATTAATCTCGATTAAATTATATAACAAGCACAAGTTGTCACCAAATAGGAAATCTTTCCAAAATCTTTGAAGTCGTCATGCTTCCTTCAAACTTTATTGAAAGCTCTAGTTTTTTTTTTAATTCTCAAGTTGCATTGAGGATTTTTACGAAACAACTATCTTAATAGTAAATCTACTTGTAGATTTTGAATCCTTGCATTTGATATCCAGTTTCCAACATCATACGCATCTTAAGTTTAACAAAGTGTCCATTATAGTGTAATTTATTATTTCAAATATTCTTGAATATCTCAATATTCTAATTTGAAGAAAATAATGCCACCCCCACAAACTTGGGGTGTATCCAAACTTTAATTGAGAATATTTTGCAAACAATCATACCCTCATAATTCTGGTAGGGTTTAGCTTTGCCACTTAATATTCATCTAATTATATGAAGTTTGATCGTATCGTTCATTATTTGTATCGATCGAATAAATAATTTTATTCTACATCTAGTCGAGATATAAAATAACTAGGAATGTCAATATCTTGTACTCTATGTACTTCCACATCTAAGCTACCAATTCACCAAATTAATAGCCAATTTTCTCTTTTTCGAAGTGTTTTTAAACATTTCTATAGCTTCAAGAAAAATTTGTCTATCTACGGGATAGACCATATACATTATCTCTTTTATCCCATGTAAGTAAAGTCATTACAACATTAATTCAAATGACTAGAAATCTCAAAATATATTTGAGATAATTCTCTTTAATGGTTGGTATCGGGTTTGTAAAAATCAAGAGTTAATTTCTATCAAACCAAGCTCTTCATGTGCAACTAATATAAATTTTCATCTTCCATGGCTTCACCAAAGGTAACCCATCCTTGTGTGCACAATCACCTTAATAGAGAAGAAATCATTTGCCATGGTGTTTGTTGCTCTATAATCAGTACTAATTATTGAGATCCAACCAATTTTGTAAATATCCACAGATGGATGAAGAGTACTATACTTGAAATAAGTCACCATTTGATTTGGTTTTAATATGAATAGATACACACTTTCATTTCTCACACCAAAGCGCCACGATGAAAAAACATATACGTGTATCTATGCAACCACAAGTACACGTGTATGTATGTCTGATGCACAACATCAGACTTCCAAACCAAATCAATACTCTCTCCTTTTGAAATCAAATATTTTCGGTTTCTACTAGATGCATGCCACGAACCGCCATCGCTGGACACTGAAAATACGTAGTTTACTAAATAAGTTCGACTTTACGTACGGAATTACGCTAATTAAAGCAACAAGTCACTTTTAATTAGTTTCTAAATGGTTAAGTATACAATCTAATTTCTCTAAGTTGAATTACCGTAGTTGTAATATTTGGAAAGCAATAAATAACACAAAGTTTGATGACGGAGAAACCCAACTAGGTAAAAATTTCGGGATCAAGTCAGTTACCTATACTATAGATAATGTGGGTTACACTTCAATTCCAAACTAGTTCCACTAGATGTTGTAAATCCTGCAACTCCAAGATCTGTTGTTCCTCCCAGATTCACGATCTGCTACCGTAGATACTATCTAGCCAACTTGTTAGATCTCTCAATCTACCTCCTGTAACTTTCAAGATTCGTTGTAAATTCCAGACTCACAATCTTCTACCAAGATTTGCTGTATCAGTCTTACAATCTTCTGCACATGGCTCTTCCAACTGGATACTCACGAATCACCTATTCATGTTCTTCTTACTGTGTTTGAATCCCTTCCTTAAAGTGTTAAGGATATCGATGCTTTGCATTTATGAACCTTGATATTTTACCAAAACTCGGTTGACGGATCACAAGAACGATGTGAATGAATTAATCAATGAATTGCCTCTTTGATCTCCTCAAACAATGATATGAAAGTGTTTTGCAATTGTAACACAATGAAGCAACCTATTGATATTTGTCACGGACATCTGTATTTATAGTTGGGGACACACCCCTAGACGATAAGCGAGATACAATGATTCTGTTTCTATCACTCGAGCGATGGTTAGGCATGAAGCCAGCAAAATTTTGACGCCTCTTTTACCTTGTTTCTAAATTTGAACTCAAACCTTAGTCTATATAACTCAATTATACAAAATTGTACTTCACTCTTTAACTTTTACACATGTTCAATTAAGTTCTTTTTTGTTCACAGAATTACCAATTACAAAAATGAACATAACAGACACAACCAATGGTACTAAGAAATCTTGTCAAGAGCACAACGGCTTTGATATTACTTATTCTCCACCAATAAAGATTTACTCAATTTCACCCTTTAACTTGGGTTTTCAATTCCCAACACCTTTCTGAAAAGGATGTTTGTGCCACCACTCTCCAATCATATCCTTTATTTAATGGAACGTGATAACCATTTTGAACACAATACCTGCTTTGTTGAAATATCACAATGAAAGTACATTACTTTCATAATTTTTCACATCTATTCAGAAGGTTTTTTTTTTTTTTTTTTCCATATCAATCATATATTCCAATAGTCCAATTTTCTTATGTATGGTACAATAATATATAACTTATTGCAATCTCCTTCAACGACCGAAAAATCTGCAATCCAGCAGTTTTCTATCCAATATACTTGAAGTGTCTTTTGAAGTAAATGAGACCACTACAACAAAAACAGCATTTTGCAATGTTTAAAAAACGTTGTCAAAGATCTTTTGCAACGTTCGGACATGTGACAAATTTCGATGGTGCCATAGAGTAGAAAACCTTTTTCGATTTACTTGCTAAAAACATTTTTGCAACGTTTGGACATGCGGCAAATTTCGATGGTGCCATAGAGTAGAAGGATACGACAACGTTTTTAAATATTGCTAATAACCTTCTTCGATTTACTTGCTAAAAACATTTTTGCAACGTTTTTCAAGTGTTGCTAATGACTTTTTTGCAACGTTTTTCAAGTGTTGTTAATTGCCTGGTCAATGAAGCATTATCGAAAACATTGGACCATCAATGAAAAAAAAAAGGAAAAAGGAAAAGATTAGGCATCATGGAAGCTAGCAAGACAAATTAAACAATCTCACAGCATAAGCATTTGGCAGAAGGATGTATAGGTTGAAAACTTGCGCTATATCCCCAGCAGTTAAAGGAGATCCATACTCATCAAAAAGACGCATAAGATCCCCAAATTGCCGAATATCTTAATAGGAGCCCTGAGCTATAGTACACTGGAAAATATTCTCTCACCACTGTCACAAAGATCTGCTATCTCATTGCAATCCAAGAAAAACTGTCTGCGAACTGGAGGCTTCCAACAACGAGGTTTTAGAAGATGAGAAATCACCTGGGAATGTAGAAGATAGGCCATGACCCAACAACTTCAAAAATCAAAATAACTATATTCATTACCCATAGATTATTGTTTGTAGAGGTACAAAATATATATATATATATATATATAGAACAATCAAATTTTATGAAATGGAAATAAAACCATTTGGTTAACATCCATGCATTCAGAGAAATGTGGTTTTTTTCTTTTATGTATGCGTATAACACTTGATTTTGTTATGGTGAAATTCAGATTGGTAAACCTCCCGTGGATAATATAATGCAAGTAGAAAGCAGAAGTAATCAATTCTAATGAATTTGACTAAAGCAAATAGCATGTCATTAGCAATTTATTTGGAACAAATTACCGATGTTCTTCAATGTAATAACAAAGGAATAAATCTGTCTCTGCATTGTTTATGGTTGGAGCAGAAGCTTCAACAGTTGTAGAAATACTATTCATGGACTTAATTAAGTGCTTTGGAACATGAAAGAAAACCGAGGAAGGAATTGGAGAAGCACTAGCTAACACAGGTCCTACATGGAATTTTTTGCAAATAACTAACACCTGTTAGATAAGCAAGGGCTTGAGAGTGGTGACAACCTGTGAAATGTTCATAACATGCGGACTAATCAATGACTACATAACTGGCAAGAACATATCAATCCTCACCCACAACTTTGGTTGTCTTGATGAGGTAAGCCCGTGTAGTCCTACCTCAAATGCATGGCTTTTTTGACAATTAAGCTTTTTTAATAACTTTGGACTGGATTCACAGTTGGTCCGAGGTGGCCCATTAAGTGTTTTTCATGTAAACTACACAAATCCATTATTAAGTCAGAGACGGTAACATATAAACTATTACTACTGGAAAAGAAAATATTTAGCTCAAGTTTGAGAATCTTTGCCAAATCACAAATGAATTCGAGATGACTGAATTCAACTTGTGCTTGGCATCGCAATTTCCATGATCGAAATGGCCACAACAGTTTGATGTAAAAGCCCTTGATTAGTTCAATAGAAGTTTCGCCTTTCTTTGAATTGACACACTCAACTAGAAGACTTCTTGTTCATTTTCAGACTTGTTAAACCATGCTAAAATAGATAGTTTCTATGTGCTAGACATCAACTGCTGTCTCAAATGGTTTAAGCCTGCTTGGTTAAGTTTGAAACAAGATCTTATAAGCTCTAACTATTTATAAATGAGTGGATAAGTCTGGATCATCCATCACCCGTTTTGACCCACCCATTTTCATCAAAACTGCCCAGTTGTCTACTATTCTGCTCCGTTCCAATTATTTATGTATTGAATACTGTTAAATTACAATTGTAGTCCCTGATTTGACACTGTAAGTTCGAACTCAAACGAAAGAAAACAGTTACATGAATTAAAATACCTGTTTTAGTCGACCCAGAACCTCTTCTCTCTTAGAAGCTTCTTCTGCACTCTCATATAGTCCCGCATCCAACAAACACGACATATCAAGAATCCCAAACGAAACAAAAATTTCAATTTCAAAACAATAAATTAAACAAAAATTCAAAATTCAAACCTTCTCCAACTCCTTGCTTCTCTGAATATCCACCTCCAAGGGCCCCGCTTGCGACAAAGGTTTCGTCACCCAGAAGATCTATATATACATACATACAACAAAAAAATTTCCGACGTTCACTAGTGTTGCGGCGGTCGAAGAGAGGGAGAAATCGGGTTCTGCTAAATCGGTACAAAGACTCGGTGCTTGAACAATTGACTCGATTGTCGAGACACCGATCACCAATCGACCTAGCAAAACGTATACCAAATCTCTTCTCACAGGTTCATTTGGAGAGGGCGAATTAGGGGAGGTTCTCTCAGCTCTTTTCATCCCACTTCCTGATTTCCATTATCCAGATACATGTTTACTTCCTATTTTCAAAAAAGAATTTTCAAAAGAGTTCAAAATTTTCAGAGAAAATCAAAAACGTCAAAAATAACGTTTTAGATATTTTCAGTTAAAAAATCAAACCAACATTTTCAAAATGGCTGTTTTTAGTAACGCCACCAACAAAACCACCGCCATAGCCACAGTACCAAAACCGTCGCCGACCATGACGTCGCGACCCAACCACAAAAGAAGAAGAACAACAGAAGAAGCCGGCTTCGTCGCTACAACCACAACAGTAGAAGAAGCTGCACACCACGCACCTAACCATCGCACACCACCACCGCACCCAAACCAACCACCGCATAAAAAAAAAACAAAAAAAAAAAAAGAGACGAAGAAGTCGGCAATCGCAAGCACCGCTCGCTGCTCGTCGCAACAACTCCGTAGTGGTCTTCGGCGCCGACGGCCTTACGTGGGAGACGACGGAGAGGAGGGGAAGAAGAGAACAAGTTTTTTTAATTTTTTATTTTTGAAAATTATTTTTCAAAATGACAAGAAGAATATATTTTCAACAATATCAAAATGACACTCAAAACACAAAATATAAATTGAATTTAAAACGAAAAACGGAAAGACAAAGAGAACTTGGAGTTTTGCTTCTTTTTTTTTTTTTAATATATAATATCTTGTATTTGAGCTTCTACAATTTGAGCACATATATTGAGAAAAATGAACTTTACAGCGTTAAATTTTCGCAACAATCAATGTACGTTGCAAAAAAATTATATTAAAAGTTTCAACAACAGGCAGTAAATGTTTTCATATTTCAACAACATTCAATAAACGTTGCAAAAAATAAAATTTTTCGTAACATTCAGGCCCCGTTTGGTACGGTTTAAAATCCAATTAAAATTGAAAATATGGTCGTTATGGGTCACACCCGTCTAATAAAAGTCAACAATAACGACTATATTTTCAATTTTAATCTGATTTTAATCTCTACCACACACCCCTTCAATGAATGTTGTAAAAGGTGACATTAAAAACATGTATTTAAAAAATGATACGAAAGCTCAATTATTCTAATCAAAGGTAACATTCATTCATTAGAATGTTGTGGTAACTCTTTAGCAGTATTCAATTAACAAATGTTGCCTTTTAAGCTCATGTTTGATTTATATTATTTTTTTCATTTTCATTCCTCTACTCATTTTCAACCACACATTCTTCAATAAAATAATATTTTTCATCAAATCAATTACTTTTCATTCTTTTTCAACTACACATTCTCCATCAATCTACTATTCCAGAATACATTCTTTCAAAATAATGTGGATCAAACACACCATAAGTATTGAAAAAAAAAAATTGTTGTAGTGGACCTACATTGATTTTCTCTTTTAAGTACACGAAAATTCATGTACTTTCATATGAGACTACATGCATTAAAGTTCACACTTTCAGATTGATTCACTTACCATTCTAACTAGAATTGATTCTTCACGTAAAAAATTGTTATAGAATATAATTTGTGCAATTAAAATTTGAATTGCAAAAACGCGAATCCTGGTTTTCTGCCTTTAGTAAAATATGCACAAAATATGGATCAAAACATCAATTGATATGCAATTTGACTTTTGCCATTAATACATATATATATATTACCTGCATTCAGAATGTACATGAAGTTACAAACAGAATATAACATGCAAGAAAAAGAATGAAGAAATCCGTTTTAAGAATATTGGATAAATTAGTTCATGAAATATATTCCGTTAATCAAAAACATGTACATTCAAATACTAGAATAACGACTTATCGAATCATAGTACATGCATAATAATGAACAAATCACTAACTGAAATATAGAAAATGCATAATTTGAAGGAGATAAAATGAAACGAGGTATGCGGTGGCAAATCTTCTTCAGACGGATTTCGCCCACTACATTGGTGCTAACAAGATCAAATGGACGTCCGTCTCCAAAATACAATGCTTCTTCTAAAATTAATATTGCACACTATTAATTTTGTTGGATGAATCAACGCTTGACTTTACTCTTCTAGAATGGAAGATATCGAACAATAAATATCGAACATGAAACTCAATATAATATGACAAAATTTAGAGAGAAAAAATTAGAAATCAACTATTAGGAATTGTTTTGGAGTAGAAAAAATTGAACTAAAGGTCTCTATTTATAAATTTGTATGTGTCTCTTGAAGGGTCACATCTTATGGCCAAATTAATTCCAACCATTAGATGACACCATTTCAAAATTAATGGTCTAGATCGCATCTTATCAAAATGTCACACCCATTCGAAACAACTCTTTAATATGCATCATTTGCATTTGAAAAGAAGTACCCAATCAACGCACCTGTTGGAGACTTATTCCAATTTACTATAAATAATACCAATTATTCCAACATGTGCCACCATGAATTTGCCTGAAACATGATAGCCTATTCTGCCAATGCATTTACACTGAAGTTCATACGTGATATGTAGTCTACATATCTTTATTGCACCATGGGACTACCAAGGATATATCGGCTTCAAATGTCCACCGACCCTAGGATGAAATGCAATATAAATGATTATCTTCAAAAACTCATGCAAAAAGTAAAAATAGACAAAAATCAATAAATAAGAACACAAGATTTGATTCAGCCTAAGCCCCAGAGGCTCGGTGATCTCTACTAACACCTAATCCCCCGTTGAGCATCCATTAACTATGATCTGTTCTTTACAACAGAAGAACACTCAATCACTCATCAGATTTCACTCAGAATCGCTAGAATTAGAAAGAGGAATAGAAGATCTCAATGTCTCGAATGAGATTTTCGGGAGAATGAGATTCCTAACTGAAAGGGTTAAAGCATCTCAAACCAAAAGTCATAAGAATGAACTGAAAATATGCTAGAACTGGATGAAGAGTTTTAACTCACACGATAATCCAAAAGCAAATTCAACGTCCAACAATGAGCCACATGTCTCAATCAAGTTGAAGGCACCCATTAGTAAAATTTGTTGTCAAAAACACAACTTTAGGCCAATTATTGGAAGCACACATCAAACTTGTACAGTTCGTAACAATCTCTACCTTGCTATCAAGAATTGGAGTACTCATAGTGCAAACAAGAGTATCACCCTCAATTTCATTTGATCTTTGTACCTTTACAATCAATTTAAAGAATCAGTAGATAATAACTTCAAGCAACTATTAAATTTACTCAAAAGAATTGCTTTAGTTCCCATATCAGAATGATTAATTGGGTTGCAATCTTCCCTATTTTAAGTATCCCATTAGATATAATATCTTTTATAAAGTAATATTTAATATCAATACGTTATGTTCTATCTTGAACGCACGGAATTTTTACTTAAAATGGATGGTACTTTGGTTATCAAAAAACATAACAATATTTTCATTAACAAAATCAAGTTCATTCAGTAAATCACTTAACCAAATTCCTTCTTTTATAGCACAGTGACAACAATATATTTTGCTTCTGCTAAAGACAGAACCACAACTTTCTATAATTGGGATTTTCAACTAATTACTATACCACACAGAGTATAGATCTCCATTTGTCTCTATTTCTAGCAAAATCAAAATCAGTGTATCATTTTAAAGTTACATCCTCCTTATTTTTCTAAACACTAAGCTTAGATTAGAAGTACCTTTTAGGTATTTCAACAACCATTTTAAGGCATCTCAATGCTTCTTCCCAGGGTTACTCATAAATTTGCTAAGTACACTAATGCTATGTGCAAGATGAAGTCTAGTACATAACATCAAATACATCATAGATCCAATAATAGTTTCATAAGGAATTTTAGAAATTATGTCATATTCTTCCTTAGTTTTTGAACAATCAGATGACAATTTAAAATGGTTAGTAAGAAGTAAAGAAACATGTTTACACTCAAACATGGGCGGAGCCATATATGGCCCAGGGTGGGCACAGGCCCATCCTGGGCCTGGGCTAATTTTTTTTTTTTGGGCTTTTTTTTTAAATTTTTTTTATTATTAATAATAGTGGAAATTTCACCCCACACCTTAAAATACATAAAAATTCCATTTTTACATTAACATAGTTTTTAATCAAATATACTACAATTTATGGAGTATAATCAAAAACCAAAAAATATACTATCAATCCCTCAATTAATACAATCACAGGCAGACACAAAGCCTCAAGTAATACAATCAAAGGCTGGCATAAA
>CAIGRQ010046186.1:0-12121 GCA_903798375.1 Fraxinus sp. D2006-0159
GAATGAATATGTCATTAGTTGTATTCATGTAGTGTTGTTGTAAATGTTAACAAAATTAATTATGGTACGGAACGGACCGAACCCGAACGGTTCCATAATTATATTTGAACCCGACGGTTCCATTAATTAAATATCCGAAAGTTTTGGGTCGGTTCAATTCTTTTCATAACCGAATCGAACCGACCCATGTAGAGCCTAACGAGTTGTAGATACATGAAATTAAGCTGATTCCACAAATCAAATTGAAACCACCTCTCCTTTTCTCTTGCTAAATTTGGCATTTTACATACGTCGGTAATGACAAAATAATATTCTTATTTGATGAATAATTATTAAAAAAAAATATCATTTTCAATCAATCTAAAGTTTTAAATAACAATTTTGGGATACTCTTTTTGAATTATTAAACTAATAGTCTGTATAATTGTATGTGATCAAATAATTAAGTGGAGTCTTACCTAACTTCCTAATTATATCAAAACTTTAATTAGAACTATTTCTTGACATTGTTTCAAATTAGTAGAGTTTTCTTCTCTCCAATAAAAGAGAAAATATCAAGCCTAGTACCATGTTTGGCTAAGCTTAAAATATAGAGTTTTCTTCTTACTTTAAGTAAAAAGTAATTTATTTTGACAATGAGGTAAAAATTACTATCAAAACATGTTACTTACTTTATATTCAATATTTTTTGAGTGAGAAAACAAACTAGAAGTATTTTTTTGATATAGCCAAACATGTACTAACCTACTATAACAAAAAGCTCAAGAAAAGTTGTATTCCATACTATTAATCAAAGCATGTAGCATTAAAGTCATCACACACTCTCTCTCTCTCTCTCCTCTCCCTCTCTCTAGAAATTAAGCAAAGAAAAAGAGAAAAAGTAAGCCAAAAAGCTAACCAGAGCTATCTATAGCTATAGCACACAGTAAATCAAAGATCTTGAATAATTTTCTCGCCATTCCTATAATCTTCTTCAATTTTTCCTCTATGTCAGATGATCAAAACAAGTATCCTTATCAACCCTACAATTCTTTTCATCATGATCTTAATATGGTGTCAGGGTTTTTGGGATCAAACCCTGTTGGATTTGATCCTTCTCATATGAGCTTCACTGATTGCTTGCATGAAGCAGTGCATTACAACACTCTGTCAAATGCTTTTGACATTTCTTGTTCATCATCTCATGCTGGTAATTATCCTGCAAATGATACTTGTAATTCAAACAAAGATATCAGTGTTGGAGAGCCATCTGCAGCAGAAGGGAATAATGAAAATCCATTGACGCCAAATTCTGCCGAGTTTTCGTCTTCTTCTGCGGTTGGAGGTGAAGAGGAGTCCTCAAAAAGCAAGGAAGATCTGCAGAAAAAAGTGTTTGAAGATGGAGAGGAAAAGTCTAAAAAAGTGTAGGTTTTTTGGGGGTTTTCTTCTTGATTTTTCTTTGCCATTTAGGATAACTAATTACTATCAAGGTGGACTTTTTTGGTCCTTTCAAATTTTCAATTAATTAATAATTATACTTATTTACAGAACTGAAGAAAAATAATAGGATGGTTTAATATTTTTCTACTTGCTTTCTCCTTCTTAAATGAATTGTCTTAATTGTATGTTCCTATTTTCATGTCTTGAAATTGATCCTATATATATGTGTGAAATGAAACCCTAATTTTTCAACAACTAATACTTCAAATTTATTTCATGGAAATAATTTTTCAGACTTGATTTGATTAATTAACTGCTATTTAATTATTTTCCAGGAACAAACCAAAACAGAAAGGGGAGAAAAAGAAAAGAGAACCTCGTTATGCCTTCATGACAAAGAGTGAAATTGATAATCTCGAAGATGGTTATAGATGGAGGAAATATGGCCAGAAAGCAGTGAAAAATAGCCCTTTTCCAAGGTTATTATATATCTGTAATTTCCTGCACATGATAACTTTTGCACCTGAAGTATAATGCAAAATAATTGATTAGTATCAAATTTTAATTATTTTTCAAGTTTGTTGATTCATGAAAATTTTGATTTTATGCTATGTGCTCAAGGAATTGATTAATTAGTACCCTTTAAATAGAAATTATTGATTTGTTTACAACCACTAGATCATGCCAACTGTAATATATCTCAACAATTGATGTTAAATTGACTTTGATTTTCTTCAGATAATTAAGAAAAATTCATGTAGAGAAGCATGTAATCTAATTACAGTAACCGTCTCCTCATTAATGTTGTAGGAGTTATTATAGATGCACCACTCAGAAGTGCACTGTGAAGAAAAGAATTGAAAGATCATTTCAAGATCCATCTGTGGTGATCACCACCTATGAAGGCCAGCACAACCACCACAGTCCCGCCATGCTTCGCGGCCAGGCCACCGCCATGTTGGCATCTTCGCTGCAGCCTTCAGTCCCAAGTTTTCCGCAGGACTACATCCTTTCTCAAATGCTTCCAACAAGTAACCAAACCCACCCAAATTCCATGTATTATAATAACCTTAATCCTCAGCAGCAAATTCAACTTCCTGAATATAACTTTATGCCTGACATGTTTCCCTCATTTGTTCACAAAGAGGAACCATGAATTCTCTCTTTTTCTCGGTGTATGTGTATTAATTGTATCTAGGCTTGCACGATGAATTGTTAGATTGATTTAAATCAGTATGGATCGCTGCGTAGAGTATTGAATGCAATTATCTTCTTCTTGATGTCAAAGAAAGAACTACTCTCAACATTTAAAGAAATTATGAAAAGCAGTATTTGTTTTTGAATGTAATACTAAGATACTTAGTTCCAATTTAGGAAATGAAACTGCTGTTAAACCATTCTTCTGGAAGGTTAAGTTATATTGAGAAGGGATGCATTTATTTATTTCAATATGTATCTTCAATGCACTCCCTAATGTGCAGTCTTCATTTATGTTTGCATTTCTTAAATGGCCGCAAGGAAACTTGGGCATTCATCTCCTTCGACCATGTCGAACGCTTGAACTATCTAAAGGTTTAAGTTGTTGGAGATTCGTCTTAAACAGCCATGGATGAGAGGGAATGGGCAGGGATTAAGAAAAATGTCAAAATTTGGGCCCAGAAATATCTGTCATACCAAGATGGGAAGTTCAAAGTAAGGTTGAAATCATTTTTCTTTCAATTTCTTGCATTAATTGTTCCTCGTCTTCTTAAAGGCGTACCTAGTTTTGTTTTATTATTCTTTTCCGAGTATATATATATGTTCTCTTGATTGAGAGAGTGTGTGTAAACATTCTGCATTGCCAGAGAATATTGTAAATGCTATTTTGGTGTTGGGATTAGTAGGAGTTTCGAGTTTTAATCACGTTTAGCAACTAAGAATTTCCACAGGGACTTACACGCAAATGAAGAGGTACCTATACACAACTCAGAAAACATGTAGCTGCTAATATGTGAATATGAGACATTAAGATCTCAAAGTCTCAATAAAATAATATCTAACATCCTCCCTCATGCTGAAGGAGACTCAGTCATTTTCAGTTTACTCCTAAGTTGTTCAAAACAAGTGGTACTCAAAGCCTTCGTCAAGGTGTTTGAAACTTGAAAATTTGAGAACACGTGCCTGACTTTCAGCTGTTTGAGAAGAACTTTTGCACGAAAAAGTTGATCATCTATTTTTATGTCCTATATCCTGGCAATTATGGAACTGATAGTCGAGGAATGTGTATCCCAACTTAGTGAACAAATGTTTAAACAATATCAATGCAACACCTAGCTACAACTTTTTGTTTCCTGGAGCTCCATTGAATTATGGTGTCTCCAAGATATAAACAAGAAGCACATTTGGACCTTCATCAAGTGATTACAAGGCTTGAAGTGAAGGCTACACGGGTAGTTCTTCCCTTCAGATATATACCTCTGAACCCTCTTGCATACTTGCCAACGTACGAGAGTTTCAGTTAATCACCTCAATTCTTAATTGGGAAATAACTCAAGATAGAATATGAAATATTAGAATAAGTGAAGCCCTATTGAAGACGAGCAACATTGAGTTGTCAAACTAAACTCTTAAGAGCCTATATGAGGGTACACATACGTCGTGAAAATTTCATATAGCCTGATCCTTGGATCCTCAAAATCTTTTGGTTCAGCATTTAGTCCCTAAATATTTATCAGTCACTTAATTATAATTTTTACGAGATGAGAATTATTTAACTATCTCGTCTAAAAACTTAAACTATTAGAGACAAAACATATTTAAATTATATCTTGGACAAGCCTAATGATTTAACTAATTTCACTTGAAGCATATTTACAATGTATTTAATTTAAATCTTTAACGAGAATTTCCTTCTCACTAGGCGTGATCTAGCCTTAATATTTATCGCGGATAATCATTTTAGTTATGCATGACTCGAGGAGGGATTTGAATTCCAAACATTTGAGTCGAGTTCAAATATACAATGTCCTTTAATAGTCACTTCGTCTACTACTTTTTATCGTGCTCGATTCCTCCTTGGGATATCATTGTGACTCTTTGTGGGCATGCTCAAGTCTGTTTGATGAGGTGGAGTGATATCCCGTCAAATCTTTACATTCCTTTGTCACAATTATGAAAGAAATATTTCTTAACATGTCCTAAATTTTCATAAAGAAATAATAATTATTTTTCTCTTGAATTTTCAAAAGTATATGTGGGGCTTTGAAAATTAAAAATATCTTTCTATTGTTGAATGGAGTCATTCAAATTTCGCAATGATACGTTTTATATAAGAGGATTTGGTGGGGATTGAAATTAAATTTTTAGTAGATTGAGACAGAAGTTTTTGAAATGTATGGTTGAGAAATTATGTACCATTGAAAGATCATGTGATTAATACTGATTATTTGACTTTGACTTAAATTAAAATCAAATTTTAATTTAAAACAAACAGACTCTAAGGGTGTGTTCGGTGGAGTTTAAAATTGAAAAACTAGTCGTTATTGTTGACTTTTATTAGATGAGTATGACTTATTAACGATCATATTTTCAATTTTAATTAAACTTTGAATTGTACCAAACAGGCCCTAAATCACGTGACTATTCCAATAAAAAAAACGTTCACACTATTACTATAGAGAATCTTGCGTGGCAAAATACGAGATAAGGGACCATGCCTCCGTCTTTCTTCTTCACAAGCAAGGATTTATTTTAATTATTTTCGTGCTACAAGTGAACAAAAACAGTACTGGATTATGTACGGATAGCATGACATTGTTGACATTTGTGCTGTAAAGCATCTTTTTAAAGAGTTTTAGTCAACCAAGAGCAGGTTTTAGTTACGTCGAAACAGCATCAACTATGTAACGTGGTTTCATATGAACTGACATCGATTTGATCCAACCGCAAGAAGTGCGAAATATGAAACTTGAAATTTTTTTCGTTTTTCTGTAAAATAAATTTTTATGAATTATTGGCGAAAAACGAGTATACGCGCACATGGGAAATCAATTCACTTCATAATTTGCTAAGGTTCCGTTTAATTGTAAGGATAAAATTTGGATGGAAAAAAAAATGAATTATAGAGAATTGAATTGTCTAAAATTGTTTTCCTGAAATTTTTCAATTAATTGTGTTTGATTGATATAATTTTTCATTTGGAAAATGTTGAAATTTTGAATCTTTTGGTGTTCGTTTGATTTTGTTTTTCATGAAAATTTGTACATTAAAAGATTTATTTTTTTTTAACAATTGTCCATAGAATTTGTTTTTATTACGCAAAAAAAAAAAAAAATATGCCAGAAAAATCAAATCCCACCATAACCATGGGAAAATGAATTCCTCAACCCAAGAATTGTGCACGTGTGGGCCAAAATGTGGAAATTCAATTGCCAAGAATTGTTGGCCAATCAAACGTGTCATTTGTGTGGAAATGAAATTTCTTTTCCATTTTCTATGAAAAACCACATCAATCAAACAGGGCCTAATTGCCTATTTAAGTATATGGACAACTTTATTCTCCCTCCCGAAAAAAAAAAATTTGATACGAATCACAGCCAACGTCCCCAAACAACGCTACGAATCCTACGATATCCGCATTTGGAGCCAATCTGAAATCACTCAGGGAATCCGAACCAAATTAAGTAGATTATCCTCGTAAGACCCTTGAGTTAGAATCTTGTCAAAGATGTCGATTGAGAGAGACAGGATACCTAATGAGTAGAAAAAGCATAGTAATAGGTGGTTTTCAATTTTTCTCAATTTTACCAACTTTAAAATAATTAAATATATGATGGTTGAAACCTCAAAAATCTCTTTTTAACTTACAATTTTATTTTATTTTTTTCATTCCTTTCTCCCCAAATCTTCCGTATACAGAGGAAATTATTATGTGTAATGAAGCAATAAATTGAACAAGTTAAAGCAATTAGATGATGAAAAAAAAATGTTGTTGCATGCATTTAATACTTTTTTTTTGTGTGTGTGTGTGTGTGTGTGTGTGTTGAATTTGATTAATTAGGCATTTCTCAAAGAATGGAAATATGCATGTGAATATGGTGGGAGAAGTAGGGTTTTAATCCCTCAATGAACATTTTTGTTGAGATCTGTGACCTTCCAAAGGTGGGTGAAAGGGTTCCATGGACTCTTAAGGCCTCGATCTATAGTTCCGAGTAACTAACAATTGGATTTGTTATCTCAACGATTTGACTGTGAGAGGTGGTGGATCTTTCGATGACCAAGGATCTGCTGCTTTGGGTTTTAATGATTGCGACCCCTACCTGGTGTAAGTAAATGATTCACATGATTTTGATCTTCGATAATTGTTCATTTGAGGTTATTTAATTCCTTTTTGCTTGCAATAACATGAACATCAGCCACGTTAAAATAATGGCGCCAGCCGACAACCCTAACACCGAAGGCACCCACATCTGCTCACGCAAATTCTGGAACTCTCGGTTAGACTATTGGTCATTGGAACCGGCGATGATTGCCGGCAGTCAAAATCGACGTATCCAATGTTTTTTGGGGGCCGTAACATGGCATCAGTATTGGAAGCCCCATCAGAATGATTATGTACAAGGAATAAGCATAAGAAATTGCCCCATTGCAGGGACTGAAAATGGTGTGAGAATCAAAACATGTTCACCATCTTTAAACAGTGATATGAGATTTGAGGACATTGTCATGCGAAATTCCAGCAACCCTATTGTTATGGATCAGCAATATTGCCCTCGTCCCCTTTGCGCTCCCGAGGCAAGAACAAATTCCCTTTTCTGATAATATTTTCGTTTTTCTTTCATGGCATGGTCGGCAAGCAGTATCTGTATCGAACAATACTAGTATATATTTGTTAACGGGCATTTATGTTTCTGAATCTAAGGTCAATCGACATCGCGTGTTCAGATAGCGAATGTGACATTCAGAAACATTTGGGGCACTTCAAGTTCAAACGTCGCAGTGAATTTAGAGTGCAGTAAAAGAGTGCCTTGTGGGAAAATCGAGTTTAGAAACATAAATTTGGTTTACAACGGACCAGATGGACCTGCAACTTCTCAGTGTGCTAATGTAATTGATTCTTCCTATGCCAATCAAATGCCTCCCAGTTGTGTATAAGAGTTTAATTTGCTTATTCTTTTCATAAATACCGTAGTTTATGATCCATAGATGGCACGGAAAAGTTGCTCATCATACTGAGAATTTTAGCTTTAATTAGTTGCATTATTGTCATTAATTTCATAAAGAACCATCGTATTGAGAATTTTCAGGATTTTGACAATGTAGTCGAGTTTATACTGTTGATGTTTTAGCATCAAACCAGAAACCAAAGATGAAATTCGACTAGAGGCTGACCTTCTGGTCACAACCGATGACGTATAGCTTATAATAACTGGGTAGAAACATTTTTTGATGCAGTTTCTGAATAAAAAGACTAATCAAGTACTCTGAGGACTCAAAAGTCCAATTTTAAAAGTTGGGACGAAATGCGGCAAATGCCCTGTGGCGCTAAAATCTGGGTTTCTCAAAAAAATTCTACCATGAATCTCCAAAAAGACGCGCAATGTGTAGGAAGCTTCATTCAAAGTTAGCACGCAATGACATAAACTGAACGAGCCTGTAAGGATTAAAAAAAGTCTGGCAAATTCACATAACAAATACACAGTTTCCTGTGTACAAAATCACAAGTCACAGGACAGAGAACCTGCAGGGCCTGTTTGTAGTTCCCTTCTATACATATTTCTGACCCTCCCCCTGCTCTATAAACTACTATACATTTAATAAGACTGCTAAGCAGTCTCAAGAACTGGACCAAAAAATGAAGCAAAATAAAAAGGAGAGAATTCATAAAGATTGAGCAAAGCATACGACAGCAGAGAGAACTTCACATATAGTTGATGCTAAGCTTCACTCTGATCGCCTCGCCCTGTTAACATCATTTGCCGGTACGCATATAAACAGAACACTCCCTTTGCCCTGTCAAATATTTCTTCCAAGATAATACAGAGTATCCATGGTGAAAAGTGGACGCTCCAGTAATATTGTATGTACGTTCCAGTTCACAGGTAAAACAATAAACTACTACACAAAAGCTGTACAAAAGTTAACACTTCGTCCACAAATTCTAGTTTTGAGTCAACCACTTTAAGGGAGTGGTTGACTTTTCTCCGGCTACTCATCTGGATTACTCTTTGGGCTGTCCAGAGAATCCCCAACATAAGTTCCATCTGGCTGACGTATAAAGATATTCAGATTACTGGTTTGTCTAGGTTCCTGAGAGACCCAAAAATCCTTTTAAATCAGATCATCTAATGATAAGAGAAATTAAAAAAGTAATGGAAAGATAAATAATTTGTGTTCAACCAGAGGTTCACTAATTCTAGAATATTGTTGAAAATTTAAAATGTAAAGTGATAAAAAATTAGGAAAAGCCACCAAAAACTATTTCCTTCAGATAGAGTTTGAGAAATAATTGGTAAATATAACTCTGCCCTTGTTTGAGCCCCATTTTTCTGGCCAAAATGCATTTTGGAATAGTTTTTTGTTGAAGAATGTGTGGTTAAAAAATAAGGAAAAGTTTTAGGTTTATGTGTAATATTATTTTATGAGAGAATGTGGCCGAAAATGAATTTTGAAAAAATGGAGCCAAACATAGGCTCTATAACTAGAAAACATGATAACATTTATTAGTAGTACAAATTTTTACCCACTTTACATTAACTTGGTTAGAAAATGATAGATCTCAACGTTATTAAGCCCATGTTTGGTGGGATTAAAATCAGATATTTAGTAGATTTTGATAAAAGATGATGAAATATGTGGTTGAAAAGTTGTTGGTTCCTTGAAATATGTAGTTAAAATTAATTGTTGACTTTGACTTTGATTCCCTACCAAACTAAGCTAATTCATGAAGTGAGAAAAAGATTGTAACTTGTGTCACATACCAGATCTTCAATCCCTTGGCCCTCTGACTGGAAGAGAATTGGTCGGCACCGTTTGTCTTCATTCATTAAACTTGAATTCTGGAAGTGTGAAACAAGAGCCGCCTGTCCCTGGATTCTCGCATATGCCAGGGAAGCAACCTTTTCGCTATTGAACTTTTCCCATTTCTTTCCATTAAATGACTGCAAATATTTATAAGCAACAAGTCCATTTGTCACTGAACAGATTTCCAGAGTTTTCAATAAACAAAATCTATGATTATGTGGCTTGCGAGGGTGATTAGATAATAACAATTGTAAAATGTTCCCGAGCTTTAACATCAGCTGCTCGCATATTTTCGTATCCTGCGGTGATATCTAGTTGATACGACCACTAGTATAGGGACAAAGGAAAGAAACTCAAACCTCATAGAAGGTGATGATGTGTGAAGGAGACACCATGTTGATGAAGGCATACCCCACATTGCATTTATTCTGGCAGTAGGAGTTGATATATATTAGGAAGGGTATTGAGTTGAGCACAAAAGTATATAGTTGTACTCCATAGTAAACTAACCTTAAAATCAATTGGCAGATAGAGGAAATCATATGTACCCTTGTGAGTTTCATCAATAGCGGTAAGTAGCATCTTTGAGGTGTACCTTCAAATAAGGAAAATAAAAATGCAGCAGGAGTCCACAGTTTCAAAACAAAATGGATATTTAAATTGTTATCAGTTCATACTTGTTGGGGATATTTTTAATCATCAAAGTAGTCCTATTATCTTCCCCATTGATGATCTTTTCCAAATCAAGTTGATACTGCCTTCTGTCTTCCATCTGGCTTCCACTGTCAGCTCTTCTATTTTGATAGCGGTCCATCAATCCATCATTTGCAGTTGCTCCCATGCCTCCATAAGAAACCGTTCCAAAAAAAATGGGAGAATTTCTGGACACTGGCATCATCCTGGAACTCGGAGAACCACCTTCAGAAAAATTTTCTGCATAAGCAGCAACGCCCATGTTCAAAGGCCCCTGGGCAACCATATTCATGGCATGACTCCCATTATTGCGACCAGAATTTGTGGCTCCAAATGCAGCTCGATTTATGTGGGATGATTCTGGTGAGACTGTAAAAAAACCAGAATTCCTTCCTAGTTGAATACCAGATGGAGCGGATCCAACATGATGTGAACCCAGAAATGAGCCATGCCCACTGTGATAAGGATAACCAGTTCTTTGTCCAGTGGATGAAAACGTAGGTCCCTTCAACGATGACGACCAAGCAGAATTCATGCGCTCTGATGGCACGTTTGGCATGTTGGATTGGACACTACTGTACAGGATTAAAGAAAAAAAAAAGAGTTAAAATGTCATTTGTTATCCTCTAAAGTGTAGTCCAGGACCGAACATACCTGGAGTGAATAGTAGGACTTCCCCATAGAAACTGAGGACCCGAAAGCGTCCCAATGCTAGATGACTTGGAATCACCAAATGATGACATGGGTCCAGGACTTGAACTGAACTTGGAATCAGGAACAGAATAATGCTGCTGATAAGCCGCTCCTTGTGCTGCATTAGCCTTAGTAATTACCTCACCCTGCATATGGCTTATCCTTCCGGGGTCTTTACCAATTGGTGCAATCTTCACGGGATTTGAGACCTGGAACGGAAGGATAGAGGCCAAGCCAGGCAAGTGGTTACTTCCAACAGGGCTGAGGTTCCCTAAACCAGGTGACCGACTATAATCAGGGAATGAATTGTGATCTACTGGACTCCCAAAATTTGCCCAGATACCTACAAGTGCAAACACTGGTGCCATGATTATAGACATACAATTAGCAAGTGATTGTCATTTTAATGTAGATCATCCATCAACATACCTGGAGGAGAGTTGGCCACAGGTGAACCAACTTGATGGTGGAAAGGTCGAACTTCATCTTGTTCTTGCTCTTGAGTTAGTTGCAGCATTAAGCTATACAAGAAAAGAACAAACAAATCATTGGTTGCCCTTTCAACTAGAACATGACTTGCATTGAACCTATCTAAATGAAATGAAGTGTGACTAAAAGATGAAAACCTAATTGACCAAGGAAAAAAAAAAAGATAAACAATCAGGAGCAAGTGATATACTGATATATCAAACTTGATTTTATAAAATTACACATTTTTAGGGAAAAAAGTCCAAGGACTCGGGAGATAATTCTTCCACCAAAATCCCAAAAAATGACGGCATGAATGGAGCAAACTTTTTGTTTAATCCAAGCTACCAACATCCAGAATCCAGCTACATATCAAGATTGCATTACTATGACGAGTGTTCAACACCCAGTAATTTTGGAAGCCCAAGAATGCTAAAATCCTCTAAAAAAATCTATTATTCACCTCAGCAGCATTTTTATTCAAGGTAATCAACATATCTCTTAATGTTATCTAATATGTTTGCAGTTTCACATGCACATGCTCTGTTCCCAGAAAAGAAAGAAACAGATAACCGGAAAAAAAAAATGAAAAACAAATATTGTGAAGTCTGATGCCATGGAAAGCATTCTTTTCCAGTCAGATATTGAGCTTCAGCTGAGCTAATAAATCAACAATTTTATGATTTTCATACTTTTTAATTAAAATACAAATGACAAGACCCAATTTACGATACTTCCTCTTATCCCATTTATATCATATTTAAGAAAAGGAGAGAAACGCGTGTAAGTTGACAACGAGCCATTTATTATGCTTGTAAATTAGCATATCGAAAAAAAAAAAAAAAAA
>CAIGRQ010046238.1:0-18507 GCA_903798375.1 Fraxinus sp. D2006-0159
TGTGCCTACCAGATGAAAATCACCGAGTCTCCAGCAAGAAGTCTCTTTGCACTGACGAACACACTCCAACCTGTCGTAAGTAGATGCCTTTTTGGCTGTCCTGTAAATGCACATGAGATGAACTGCAAATTTCAGAAGTTGGTCACCACATCTAATAAGAAAACAAGATATCTCTGTAGGTTACACATGAACCTCCTCAGCCCTTGTTCATATAAAATGGAAAATATATAAGAGCTACAAAAGAAAATCGTCCAACAACCTAAGTAAAATGACCCCGTGATAATCCAGATGCCATCTTCAGCAAGTCTGCTTACATTTTCCACTCAATTGCAGAACTAAATACAACTGGTTCCTTATATTAATGAGACAAACAAGTTTTATAAACGTTTTTTCCTGGTCAGGTCTGTTAGTTCATTATTAACAAGATGTTTCAGTTCCAAATCACTAAATCGGAGACACGTTAAATAGAGTTTTTTTGGACCTATGATAAGTAAATATGGAGGTACTATGGAACACATATTAACATTCCATATAAAGAGAAGACAAAGGGGCCTGAAAGGGCCAATGTCCATAATAGTAATTTGACCAGTACAAGTTTCAGCAGTTTCACAGCTGTTTTATCCATTTCTCAAAGCATGCTTCTTAACCTTCTTTTTGGCGCATTCTTTCTTCCAAGCATTTGTTAGATATAAGCATTGAAACTAACCAGATGGTACAAACAAAAAAAAGGTCCAGTAAGGCAGTTGAATAAGTTGCAATTCCAAGAGTTTGATTCAGCAATAAATGTGATCCAGACAAGCCCTCAGTTCACTGTCTGCCAATTTAAGCAGCCACCTCGGATGAGGTCGATTATACATGGAAGAAACCAGATATCCTAATTTATAATCTTCTAATTCTTCTTCATTTAAAAGAAATACCACCTAGTTACAATCTATGGCCTTGTAAAACTGCCAGAACACTGAGCTACCAAAATCTTACTCAACTTGTCAAATCTCAGTCAAGTTTTATGATTCTTTTGAGGCCTCAACTAGTACCTATCTGTAATTTTCAACACCGAATTTCCACAATTGCAGGATGCTAACAGACCTCAATAGTGCTTGCATATACACAGTAATCATCCCCTCGCATGCACTTCCCCTCCATAACCAAAAAGTTAAGGATAAAATAAGATACAAAACAAAACCATCAGCTTACCCTTGCTCCACAAAGATTGCTCTTACATCTCCCACTCTGAAGAGTCAAAAATAAAATTGTAGCTACTTCTTAATTGAAATCGTGGGAAAAACCCCATTTTCTAATAAATAAAGTGCCATGTTGACAGAGAAGTAGCATACTGAGCATTAAGAGTGAAATTAGAGGATAACAGAAGCCACTGAACAAGAAGAGTAAACATATGCATGCTTAAATTTTGTAATCATTGTAGTAACTGTGAATGGATAAGGAAATGTTTTTTCAACACTAAACAAAAAAAAAAGAGGAAATTTCCAAGAAACCATTCCTAATGAATACCCACCTCGAAAAATATGCCTAAACTTCCACTCATTGCCATGCAGATCCTTCGCAATCAACTCTTGACAAGGAGGTGTTTGCGAGTAATCCTGAAGGAGCAGTAGATGACAACTTAGACAATTATAGAAATTGTGAGGTCAGATTCTGGAGGAGCAGGGTACGATCAAACATACAAGAGGGGGGAAGACTTTCTCAGCAGCACGGCGAGGGACAGAGAATCCTCCATGAGTGCTGGTGTCACTTGCAGTTAATGTTTTACAGAAATAATTGGTCGGCTGTTTGCTAGGGGTGCCAAGGTCAGCAGGCAGCAGGCATATGTCCTTTTGCTCTTCCTATCAAAATCAATGAGTTGATAAAAAAGCAACCACACAATAAGACGGTACACAAATATATAAAGAAGGCAAAGTACAGTACAGGACTAAGTGGTTGCAAAGTCATCTGTGCATATACTTCATCTGTTTCAACATCTGCCTGATATAAGAATGAAACCTGTCAATATATGAGGAAGTAACATACAGTTGAACGAGTACTAGAGTTCGAAAAGCAACTCACATGCATAGTCACATTGTGAAGCTGGCATATTAGTTGTGGTGATAAACCAGGATAGTTGGGGAGAGTAGCATCTACTTCCTTGTTCGTCGAGGCAGTAACCTGCTCATTATATAATGATAATTGAGAGCACAAGTCATCAAGAAGTGTGAAGGGGCAGGACTATGCAAAAGTAACACCATATAGTAGCAGCTTTCGAGTAACACTATTCTTGAAGCTTGTACAACAATTCATTGCAGAAAAGCCACTACATTATGACTCGTGAGGAATTTTTCAACCACCACCCCCAATAAAAATGCAGAGAAACAATTTTGGTAGAACAGAGAAGTGCAGTACACAGTGACAGGTCACACTGTATAGCTGTATCTTACTAACCAGGTTTCAACCAATAATTCATCGACCAAAAGTTTTTCATTTCCAATACCCATAAGCGATAAATATGTTTAAACAAACTGACTACACTTAATACCTATAAAACTTGAAAAGCAGTTTCAAATCATTCTCTTTTCTTCATTTTCTTCTATTTCCATACAGATCTTGTAAGTGATGTACAACCAACATCAAGTGTAACATACAGAGTTCCTTTTTTATATAGATGATAGTAGGATAAACTATTTTTTGTAAACTACCAGCCACCAATAAATATGCACAGTTACTTGTCCAGAATTTAAGAAAGAAGAGCATCCATTCGCTATCAAAACCTTGTGAAAAGTTGCATTAGTAGGTAACCTGAGCATGAGCACTCTTCATCTATTGTAAACAGAGAAATACACATGCAATCAAAAAGAACCAAACATGCACGCTCCCCATGGATGACTTATAGTGCATACACAATCCTCGGAATGGAATAGCAAATTTCTAGCATATATTTGTATTACAATTCAAGTACAATCTTAGTTACCTGCTCACTGTGTCCTTGGGGGAAATACACAACACGGCTCCCGACTTGGGGAAGCGACACCAGAGGGCCCGCGCAGGCATGCCACAGCTCTGAATTCGAGCATTTATTCTCATCTGCCGGCAGCCCCCCAAACAAAAAACTAAAACTAAATATTTCATTTAAAAGAGAGGTAATTTAATAACTAAAAAGCAAACTCAATGCATCTACGAAAATTTTTAAACAGAAAATCAAAATAAAAAATACCTTCCTCAGACTGAGGATTATAGCCCGCAGAAGAAGATAACCTCATATTCCAGAAAAAATGAAAGCAGCTAAGAAAAAAGCCTAATATATTATTCCAAAAAAAAAAGTAAAAATTGTGTTTATAAATCAACTAATAATCTTGAACATATGACTTGACCCCCCAACCCAACCCCCACCGCCCACCAAAAGAAATTTAAACAGCAGCCTCACATGTTCTTCGTTTATACACAGAACACCCCCAACCCAGCTTGTAGTGTCCTTCTCTTCCGTTAAAGGAAAAAAAAAACAAACAGATGAAGAAAAGTTCCTGCAGCTAAATAAGACAGATCTCGAAGTATTTAGCAGTTTAGGAACCCTAAGAAGATGCTACAGAGAGCAATGAACCCACAAGAAACTAACAAACATAGAAAGTAAAAGAAAAAGCAGAAAATGATTAGTAGCTTTTTTGAACACTATTGAGATATCTCTCTGTGGAGAGCTAAAATGGAGCTTCAGATCTTTAAGCTTTTTTATTTTATTTTTCTTTTCCTTTCTGGTTTATATATATATATATACACACGCAGACAACCGATATCTACAGTGAGAAAGAGGGTAGAGGTCAGAATTTAAGGAAGTTGACATTTGTATGCTTGTGGGAAAATCTACCTCTTTGGGTGAAATTTTTGGCATTAAAGGTAACTTGACTTCATATTTTAATGACATTAAGGCGTGTTCGGTAGAGATTAAAATCGTATTAATATTGAAAAATTAATCGTTATTATTGATTTTTATTAAATGGGTGGACCCAATAATGATTATATTTTCAATTTTAATTGAATTTCAAGCATGACTGAACATGCCCTAAAGAAGATATAAGAATTTAAAGAAGTTGTTTTTCTTGTTTATAATTTGACGTCTTTGCTATATATTATTAAAATTGTTCAGTATCAATAAAAAGATTCAACGAAGTAAGGACTACTTGTAAACTCCTTGCATTATCATTTGACGAGGTGACCCCTACTTTCATATTCTTTGCGTTAATTGCTTCTTTCCCAACAACAATAGAGATTCTATTGATTTTGATTGCTAGTATAACATGGCCGAACGAAATCAAATTGGACGTATGATGATTTTGGCTTGGCTTTTGGTTGCTTTAGACATTGTCGTTGTCTTTAGGATTTAAATGATTTCCTACTTTTCAATGTCCTCGTAATTAATAAAGAGTATTAAGGGATATATATATCCTATATCGATAAATAATGTTGACACAGACCGATTAATAAAGAACTTGGACTACTCCTCTTAATAAGGTTGACATTTTAAGATGGACATCCCTTAACAAAGAGCAACAAGTCATGCACCATGGTGCACGTACGCGTCACGCGTGCATGTGCGTGAGATTCGAGGAGTAACATTATGTTGTGTTTTCATTTAGCAACACGATTCTCTTGATTGTATGAAATAAGTTAATGTCGGTTAAATTTGCAATTTTGCATCTAATTCAAATTTGAGCATAAAGCACAACTAGACTTCTTTTTTCTCTTTTTGCTAACAGTAGCCTGTTTGGTAACCATTAAAATTTAATTAAAATTGAAAATATTGTCGTTATTGGACATTACCCGTCTAATAAAAGTTAACAATAACGGCTAATTTTTCAATTTTAATCCGATTTTAATCCCTATTAAACAGGAAATGTTTGCTCTTTAAAAAAATTGGCATGCCAATTTTTGTATGCCTCGACTCATTTCTTGCCCGTTAATCTTCGATCCACCTTTTATGGTATCCTATTTGTCATATCCATCTCATTGCTTAAGGTTAAAAAAGTTACTAAAATATGTCAAATCAAATGCCTTCTCTCGTAGCATGTCTATCTAATCTAAGCTCCTCAGCTCTCGAAAAGTACAATCATAAGTATAATTGCATATAAATAAATTTTGAATTAAATGAAGATCAGAGTATAAACTAAGTTAATTATTTTCGAAAGAGAGTTAAAAGTTTCATTACCTAAAAATGAAAGACAGTTTATTTAATACATTTAAAATAGAGAGTTATGGCATGTATAGTTGGGGTCGTAAATGGATCAGATCTGCTCATATCCGATTCAATAATCTGACGAATATTTGATTATTAAATGCATATTCAATATGCTTTATTATCGAATATTCGATCCGAAATTGAAAAAATTAGGAAGATAAAAAAAAATTATATGAATCAACTTCTAAACCCTATAATTAAAAGGTTCGACAACTTTTTACTCAATTCTTGACCCACCTAATTATAGATTGCAAATCCTGTGATATTCGTAAGTATCCGACGTGGGAAGTTGAGAACAATGAAAGTAACTCCAACTATTGACCTCTTTGTTTATTTAATTTATAAAATAAATAAATTATTTTTTATCTTATCTTAACTAATAAAAAATTTAAAAACTCTCCACATATTTCTATTAACAATATTATAAAAATATCTAATATTATTTATTATTTGAAAATCATGTGTAAAGTATAATACAAGTTTCAAAGATTAAAAAAAAAAATATGTGTAATGAATTGTGCAATCATATATAAAATATATTATATTATTATAACAAATCGGATCGAGTTGTTATTAAATCAAATTGACATATATCCATATTTGCCTCATTTAAGTAATGGATTATCGAATTCGAATCTTAATCGGATTATCGAATTGAAACCTTAAATTCATCTTCCATTAACTTATTCGGATTCGGATCAAAATACAATCCACTAACAACCCTATGTATAGCTAAGCTCTTGAAAAGTGCACCCACAAAAGTTATTAATAAGTCATTTTCAAAATAAATATTATTTATTTATTACGATTCAAAATAAGTAATTTATTTAACAATTATGAGTTTCCTTGAAAATGAAAAGACACATTGTTTAAGGGAAAATTGATTTTATATACGACTGAAAAGTTAATAAAATTTGTAAAATCTCGAAATCCGTCAGGAAATTGATAGAATTTTAGCAAATTTTTATCAAACAAAATATGCTTGGAATATAGAGTTCATAGCATCTCTAATAGATTTATATTCGTAAAAGTATAATTTTTCATAATATGGAGCATTTTTAAATTTAGAAAGTATATACTCTATACACTTTAACAAACTTTTTATTTTTTTTCCTCTTTATTTCATTTTTCCCAACATTTATTTTGTTGTTTTTTTGTTCTTATTTTTTATGACCAATTTTCGGATTGTTATGATTATCAAATAACTAATACATTTTCTAAATATATTGATACGACTTTTTTTTTCTCGACCAAGTTCGAGTACGAGACTTGTATTGAACTTGAATTCAAACAATACTTTACTTATTTGTTGAAGAAAAAAGTATTTTTAATTTTCATTTTAGTTTTTTACACTTTATTTAGATTTTGAGTCAAGTTAAAGTTACTTTTGACTCCTGATTGTGATTTGGTATGGCAACGGGCCCAGTCTCGTTAATCCTTGTAAAGCAAGTTTGAACGAATTGAACATTTATTTTTCGAATTTCATCTTTTCCTACTCCCATCTTATTTTTCATGCTTTTAATTTATTTTTATTTTATAAAACTATTTAGCTTTCATATTTTAGAATGACAAAAATATTAATATTCATGTGTTACTTTACCGAAAATAGTAAGGTAATTTTTTTTATCTTTAATGTCTGTAGTTTAAAATAAAGATGTGATATTCAAATACGTGAAAGCTTATTTGCATAATGGTCCCCAACTTATAAACTCGCTATGGAAAAAGGACACATCCTTTCTTAGCCACAGTTTGTCTCCCATTCTGATTTCTTTTAAAACTCTTTTTTCTACGTATTTATGTTCAACCACACCACACGTCTTCCCACTTTTTAATTATACATTCTCCAAAAATTTACTATTCAAAACAATATTATTCCGAAAAAAATGGCCACCCAACAAGGACTTGAAAGCAAGGTCCTCATTTGCTTTTTTAGAAAAAAGAACAAAAATCTAAAAAAGAATATTAAAATATTAAAAAATAGCAATTATTGGATGGTCCGGCCCAGCCGGCATGCAGGATGTCTTGGGCATAAGAGCAGCCCATCCCAAGTCATTTAAAACCCAGGCCTTGGCAGCCCAGCCCCGAGTTCCAAAATGCTGGTGAGTATAGCCAAGCTATAAGCAACGAACTCATAAAATAAAGAAAGAAAATTGAATAAGAATTCCCCTACAATTTCTGAAATCGAAAAGACAAACAAAAATGATAAAAAAAAAAAAAAAAATATTAAAATATTAAAAAATAGCAATTATTGGATGGTCCGGCCCAGCCGGCATGCAGGATGTCTTGGGCATAAGAGCAGCCCATCCCAAGTCATTTAAAACCCAGGCCTTGGCAGCCCAGCCCCGAGTTCCAAAATGCTCATGAGTATAGCCAAGCTATAAGCAACGAACTCATAGTCATAAAATAAAGAGAGAAAAATTGATTAAGAATTCCCCTACAATTTCTGAAATCGAAAAGACATAAAAAAAAAAATAATAATAATAAAAAAAAACAGACCATCACAAGATAAAACCAATTTCACGTACAAAATGTATATTTGTAAACTGTTTTTCCACGCATAATTCCCCTCTCACTGTACAAATAATAGCAACATAAAACTATGAGTAGTAACTCGCAAGTCGTTCTTCATGACATTCTCTCATCAAAAAATTCCAAGCAAGCAATGCAGCACCCACAGCAGGCTCCACCTAATTTATTTACATGTAAAACAGAAAAAATATTAATTGGAACAAGGAAAAGAGGACCAGCTGAACTCAAAACAATCATATACAAACTTTCTTACCACAAAATACGAAAAAGACAACATTTTGGGATAATAGTAAATATTATTGCTTGCTGGTTAGCCTGGTTTCCGCAACCAGATGGAATTTAACATACTCGATTTTCTGATAGTCTACAGGGTCATATTCTGTGATATTGCAATGCTAGAAGCCAGATACTAATATTTCAAACTTCAACTCAAGTTGTATCTAATCATATATACCAAGCGCGAATAAGCATTGACCTTTTACAAGCAAGAACTATATGAAAAGTTGAGCAGGAAGGATATATTAATAATTTAATATATGCTCTCACCTTTGGACGGATAGGCAGAGCCCCAGGGAAGTCATTTGAGATGCAATTCATTACCTCATTACCAATGTCCCATCTCTTGTTGGCTTCGAGGACGCCACCAACCATTACGAGAGGAAAATAATCCTTTCCATCTGCATTTAGGTAATTGTATAAAATATTTCAATTAATACGAACAACTGCAGCAGGATTTAGTGCTCTGTGCTTAATATTATGAATTAGTATATCAAATGTAGCAGATGGGAGGAGCAATATTATGTACAACTCTCTCTATTCGAGACTATTGTAAGCAAATCTCGCTCTTAAATATTATGCAGCTAGATATTGGAACAATACTGACGAGATGATATGACACAAATGCCACAGACTAGAGAATGAAAAGCTTGACCAATAAATAGTATATGATGCAGCTTGTCCTTGCCACTCTAAAACATATGATTAAGCTCTATGAGCACTTTTTTTCAATTACTCGTGATGTTGCCTAAGACAAGTCTATGTATTATTTTAAAAAAGGTTTTCTTTACAGTTTATTTATAGATACAGAATGCGGTTGGTGATGCCATCTCCTTCCCAATGCCACCAAGGGATAAAAAGGAAGGAAGAAAATGTCATAACAGATTCAGAATTTTGTACACATCAAGAAGCAAATGGGTGCTCTCGGACACCCAGAGGCTAGCAAGATCTCAACACAAGCAGGTAAACTTTCAGAAAATAACTGGTGAGATTTCAACAGCACCTTCAATCATGTATTAAAGTAACCTACGGCATGTCTCTATTTCCTAGGTCTTGCCAATACATGAAAAAAGAAAGGCTAGGAACAACATTCAAGTGGATGGATGAGGCACCCACTTCAACCTGCTTGTGATAGCATAAAGGTGGTGGATAGGTCAATAGGACTTGAAATTACATAGCAGCAGATCTTATGTTGAGTGGTGCGGCACATGCAGTGTGTGTATTCTGATATTGGTTGGAACTTGGAAAGGGATTCTGAAATTGATTGCAAATGCAGGCAAGGAATTTCATTATCTAACGTGGCACAGAGGCATTTTCTAAAGCTATTGGAAATTTGGAATTGGGTTGGGCATCTGAGTCCAAACCTTCAGATATTTTGTAGGTTTCATACGTTATCACTTTTTTAGGAGTAACAATGTGCATCCGTCCATGTAAATTTCTAGCGAGAGAAAGTATAGAGATCATATATGCCATGTGGATATGAATTCAAAACCTTACCTTCACCACATAGATCCAGTCTCTGAACAACAGCTTTCACACTCGAAGCCAATTCTTGGACGGCATCATGCAAGATCTTGTTAGCCATCAGATCGCCTGCTTCTGCACTGGAAACCACAACAGGAACAAGAGCTGCAATCCTAGCCCAAGATGGATCTGCATATGTCCACCTAAAATCAAATTCAAGTCACACTTGTGACCTGCTACCATTCTATCAACATACTATAATTAGATAAATCTACACATCATGCAAGGAATCAGAAGAAAAATCAAACTAAATTTGCACATAGAGAACCTACCGTTCATCTTCTGAAAGAAGAAATAAAACAGAATGTCCAAAAAAGATGCAAAGTTAAACTGTACTACAACCCAAAGTAAAACATACAAACTAAGCTTCAAGGAGCTATTATATTCTTATTGTCACTCCAAAAAAAAAAATCAATGATACTCAAAATAACATTTGTGCTAGTAGCCAAAATATCATTTGCCATAAAATATAACCAACCGAGTTATTCAACTCCCAAAATTTTGATTTATTTACTCCCCAGCAATGAATGACCATTATTGCCAGCAGCTAAATTATCATTTGCCATCAACTATAACCGGCTGAGTTATTCAACTCCCCAATGTTGATTTATTTACTCCCCGGCAGTCAAAAGACCATTTCTCTTTGCATCAAGGTACAAGAAATTCTTAATAAAAACATGACTTCATCTTATCTCTTTATTCTGTTTAACAGAATAGAATTAAACTTGTTAAAAACGTAGTATATACAGCACGGAGAACGAGACATCATCAAATGCAGTGGCAAAAAGAATTTAAAACACATCACAAACAAAATAGAGCCACTAACTATAATGCTGATCAATAAGCACTTCCCAATAGGAAAGCCTTAGATCAATATTATGGATCGAAAACATTTTGACCAAAATATAACTACAATGCTGTTGTTATTAAGATCAAAATATAACTAACACCAACATTTAATGTTTTAGCAGTAATTATCTAAGCATTATAACGTACCCGATAAGTTCATCTGGTGAAGACAGGTTGAGTTTATGCAAGATACCAAGTGTAAGTGAAGTCTGTGGACCACGACCATCATGAGCCCGTATTACGGCAGTCAGTGCCTGTGCAGCTATGCCATATCCACTGGAAGGAGAAGAAGATTATCAAAATTCAATCGAAGTATGCAGCACAAACATAATTCTTGGAAAAATTAAGGAAACGTAAAGTAAAGAAAATAAAGCTCATGTGAGCAAGTGAAACCCCAATTAATCAAGAATCTATATCCAGGTTCGTTGGAGAGATGTACTTGGAAATATATCAAGATGGCACACATAAAAATCTAGATCTGTCTTCACTGGATTCCAGCTCCTAATTACTAGGATGTAGCTGCAGCTCTAGGTCATAACAGCTCAATTATCCCTTAGATGAGGAATGTTGGACTTCACAACTTCTGTCATCAACCAAACTTAAATACATGTTGAATTCCTGTTCACTCTAGCAGGGGCAATACAAGTATAATGGTACATTGTGTATTGTCACTGGCTACTGCTGTCCAATATGTGGATCACTCCTCAGAATGCAGTTTTTCATATGCTTGGTCAGAAAAATCATTGCTGCAAACTATTATACTTGAAACCATTAGTCAGACTAAGTCAGCCTTAATTTTGCTGTTCCACCTTCCAAGAATGAATAAAATGCCATTTTTTCAGTTCCCGTAAAATCATTAACTATTGTGTGAAGGAGAAGAGGATTGCAATAAGGAGAGGGGTGGTAAATCAACTCAGGAAGATGGAATATACAAGCATTATGAAGCATTTACCTTCCCCAGTCACCTAAAATGGGTCCTGCACCAGCAGCCCGAGCTTCTCTTCCATCTTCTGTAAATCCATAAGCAATGGTACCGGTACCAGCTATGAGAACACATCCATGAAGCTTTCCCATTGTCCCACTTGCCAAAGCTGCCACAGCATCATTCTGAACAAATAATCTAACATGGCTGGGGAATATTTCTCTAAAATGGAAAGAAAGAATGAACTTAGGGACAGCAAAATATTGATTAACAGTGATACCAGACTTAACAGGAAAAACTCGTTCAGTCATCAGTAACCAAAACTTGATATAATAGCAGCAGACTCAAAATAATACAGAAATTATCCAATTAAATAAATAGGCAGAGAATGGAGATATAAACACTTCACAATTGTAAGGATAAGTCTCTACTGCAAAGTGTCTGAATTAGTATGCAGTAGGAAAAATCTGATCTATCATTTATCATTAATCAAGGGTCCATGTTAAGCAACATGTCCCAAATTGGGAAAGTAGTCAATCGTCAAACCAGGATTCAGGAGTATAGCTTTTTTCTCCTACTGATGACCTCATAAGAGTTCAATGAATACAGATCATGACAAGGAAATGGACATCAAAATTTAAACTTAAGTCACTAGCACCCTGTTCTTCAGAAGCCAGGAACTATTGGGTTTTTCTATGAACTCCATCTGCCTGCACCCATAAAATAAGCTGTACATGTCACTTTAAAACACTCTCAGATGAAATACAAAATAGAAGCAAGAAGCCTCACATATGCAGTTAGGAACACCAAGTTTTGAGAATATAATTTTTTATTACCAGCTTGAAACAGTAGTGTGTTGCATGTAAATAAAACATCAGTTATATCAATTAGACAATTGTACCACAAAATGGATTACTACATGTGTTACAGAGGTCTTGCACTGATGTGATGATTTGCGAATATCGAGCAACTTACTGTCTTCTTATTTTCTCCCAAGCCCAAAAGAGTTTTAACATAAATTAAAAGGTATCAAATTGTCATTCGCCTTTTTAAAAACTCCAGGTTATAAGTATTTAAATCCAATTGCTTCCTTTGTCTTCTTCACAGATCTTTCTTCATGTCTTCTTCTTCCATAATTGATTGAGCTTTCCAATCCTTTTTAAGTTCCGGTTCCATGTGAAGACATGAGATTTTCTTTTTACTTTCTCCTTCCACTCTTAATACAATTTTCATAAGATATCCCCAACAATTCCATATAGTTAGTAATCCTCTGAATCCATCCCAGACCTCCACCCGGTACATCTTTTCTGAGTCCATTCAGTACCATCCTCTCAATTCATATAATGCAAGGGAAAGGATCTCTCCTTGAGGGGTTCCAAATGCCGATTTATTTACACTATCATCAAAACCTCCGCATCCATCCCAGTCCATCTTATCTGATTCCATTCAATATCATCCTCTCAATTCATATCATTGCAAGGGAAAGGATCTCTCCCTGAGTGGTTCAAAATGCCAACTCTTCTACACTATCATCAAAACTTTCTGATAGACATTGTGATGGATATAACAAGACTCCATAAGTTGTTTGCAGGTATCAAATAACTTGTATAACTAAATGTCTAATTACTACTGCACAAATACATATAATCTTCTTTATTACCAGCATCAAATTAAAACGTATCACGCGTCTTCTGTTTTGTAAGTTTTGGTGGATCAGTCGCTAAAGCTTTTTGTGTTTATTTCAGTATAAATAAAAAATTTATGTGCAAGTGTTCCGTTTTTTGTTTTAAAAGTGGGGAGGGGAGGAGCATTAAAAATTTCAGAATAACAATTGATGGGCCAAATCAATACAAGTAAACTATATAGTTGAGTATTTATGGCAGGAACTTTCTGAGAAGCAAACCTAAGCCAATTAAGTATACGATCCTGATCTGTGGGATGGTTAACACCAGCTACAGAAAGACAGACAGCTTGAACAGCAGAACGAGTCGAAGCTGACTTTAAAAGAGCATCCGCCATAACTTGCTCTAATGTATCCCTAGCGGCAGATTCTGTAAAACATAGAGAAGCGTCGGGAAACAAAACTTACAAAGTGACTTGTAATTTATTACAAAAAGATTGATGAGAAACATATGTCTGCCACACATTTTTCTTCATAATAGAGAATTGACCAAAATATCATGCAATTTAATCAGGTGGGGATGGGGTGCGGGCAGGGTATTGCTCCGCCATGATGGAGTATTCTAGCAATTAAAGGCAAGTATAATTACACCTTGAAATAGGCCCATGTTGAGATCCATATATTTAAGTATAACTCTGGGAAGCCAAAACCAAAATTCTTCCTCTTTGATTTTCAGCATATGCATACAAAAGTGAATGACTATAAAACTTTTGTTATATTAATTAACCACTAATATTAGTTGCACAAGCTTTAGGCAAAGAGATGTAATATAAAACGGCCAACTATCAAATTGCAATAATTTCTTAGAAAACTCGAATTTCAATTCATTATTAGTCAGACTACATTTTTAAAACAGGAATGCTGAAACTTATAATGGACCTTCTGTACAAGTAGCTGCCATCAAATCAAATTTAGAAACCTATATTGTGAAAGTAACAGTTTTACCATCAGATGAAAGGCTACAAATTTGATCTCTCGTGCAATGTTATCTAAAATGTGCATCAGCTTGGTTGCCAGTATGGAAACAGGCAATTCATGTTCACAACCTTGGTTGTCTAACTGCTTAGAGCTCCACCCCTTTCTCTAGCTTAGGATTAACTTGTGACTGATCTTTGCCATCCTTTCCCTAAAAACCTTGCGACATTGCCAACTCAATATCTTTAACTGACCCCTACATCATTTCTAGCATGAAAATGCTCCGAAAGAGCATGTAATCGAGAATATAGAGATGCAGTAGCTAAAAACTAAGTCTTAGGAATTTGTTAGGCATATGACTTAATGTATTACATTTGATCTAGAAATGCGGATATCCCAAATTCCCAATTGTCATAACAGTTAATTAAAAACTCTCAAAGAGATTTATAAGTGCTTTTCAACATTTTATGACTGGCTTAGAATATAGTTAGCTTTAGGAAAAAGAAAGTGTGATGAAATAAAATGATGGGAAATGCACATCGGAGGAAATTTCATATTACAAAGAGATAGTAAAACCCAAATAATCAGGATAAACTAGACGGTAATGGAAAAAAAATCATAATATGTTTATAGACACAAATATTATTTCCTATCTTAGATAGGTAATAGTTAAGCAAACTTTATTCTGACAGTAAATCCTAAATGTCACAATCCAAAGTTTATCATTGCTTGCATTTATCTAAACAGTGAAAGTATTCAGAATATAATCTCAATACATATCCTAAACCAGAATGGTAAACACCAAATATAATGATGTTTGGAGGCTTCATTTTCTTTAACAGTCCCCCATATTTTAGTACACAATTTTTTACACAACGAGCAAGAAATTGTTAGGTCCCACTTATATGGGGAATTTACTCTTGAAAGATTATTCCCATTTACTCAATAAAATTCACTGTGAAACTAACCCCACAGAATCAAAAGAAAACCAAAAAACGTTACAAAATTCAGATACACAGGGAAGATTTATCCAAGTATTACACCAAGCATGGCATACTACACATAGTATTCACATAAATCAAATTATACAAAACGTAAGAAAATATGTACATAAATATATACCTCCAACGCTGTTGTGATTGGAGCAGCCGGCCACGGTCCGGGCGAGCACCGGCAGTGGGTCGGGAAGGGGCTGAGTGAAGGGTATCAAAGGCATGCATACGCAAACAGTGGAGGTTGTCCCGCCGTCTATACCCAATATCACTTTACGGCCACTGTGATTCATCTTATTAACGTTACATATACCATTTTCACGAATAAAAGCACCACCTAGTGCAATCTTTTCGTGCTCAAAATCCCAGATTTCTCCATTTCTGTACCGCTTCATTTGTCCAATTATGTAGTAGTTTTTACAAAATCTGAATAAGAGAAACCAAAAACCAATCAGATTGAGCTCTCAGACTCGATAGTGAAAGAGAAATGGGTTTGGAGTGAGAAATTGGTTGGATTAAATTAGTGAAATTTGTGAATAAATTATTGGGACGGCAACAAAAGGCCAAATGCTTGAAGGTAGCTGTTTGTGCGCGTAAGAATTGACGAGTGTGCTTTGAATATTCATATACCTGCCGTTTTGCCATGAACAGTATCATAATATTAATAAGGCCTTTCGTGAACTAAAAGGTTCGACAAAAATGGGAAACATGCGCGGGAGATTACCCCACCTTTGAATTTGTATAATCGGGGTTTTGAATTTTCTTGCTTGTCGTTTAGGTCTTCGAACTTTCTAAATTGTAATAAAGTTGGAGTGGGGTGGTACTCAAATAATGTTATTAATGTCTTGTTTGAGAATCTTTTTTTTCTTTTTCTTTTTTTTAAATTTAATTTTGTAAAATTTTATTTTTAACCACATATTTCATTTAATTCATTTTTTAATCGCATATTTCATGGAATTCAGTAATTTATAATCTTAAAAAGCTTTTCAAATGGAGGTCGGCATTAAGGCTGGCAACTCGCGGTTATAACTATTTTATTTTTTTCAATTTAAATAAAAAATAAAAGTAAAATAAAACGATTAACACTGGGAACCTTATTTTCCACCTCCACTTCGATTAACTAAAGGGGCGAGTTAGCATTAAGACTCGAAGTTTCATAGTGTCAACCTTGTTAAGAACAGTATATCAAACCCTTTTATATTGATTATAATTTCAATATTTTAATAAATGTTAGATTTATCTCCTAACACTTAGCATCGATTTATCTTCTAACACTTAGCATCCGTCTAAGTTGTTTAAAATCATGAGGCTCGACTAGTCGAATTCATGTGGTAATATTGATTATGATGATGAAATTGTAATGTTTAGATCTCCAATTCCATTCTAACATTCAAAAACATAAACTAAACACAAGTCTTCATTGTTTCTATAACTTCTGGATTATTTAACACTATGTTTGACTAAAGATTCAAATATGTTTATTTGCTTGGAGAGAATATGACATAAATTATATGACATTATTTACGAGTGATGTAGATTGAGTCTTCATCGTTAATTTTAGTCATTATTTTTTTTATTTTTTAGTCTTTATCTAATCTTTAGACTTTTAGTTATTGACGAAGGTTGAGTATTCATCATTAATTTTAGTAATTATTTTAGTTTTAGTCTTTATTTCGAATTTTTATTATTGCTTTGAATATGGATAGTAAACCTTAACGGGTAAAAAAGTTGTTTTTGAATTAAAATAAAATATATTTTGGAGTTTTCCAATCTCTTAAATTCTCGGTGTTGATATATAAAATTGACGAGTGGCCAATTCTCCGTATTCGTGTGTGAATCCAGGAGTTTTTGATGCCTAAATTTCTAGTATTCCTAGGAATCAACAGAAATTAAAATGTAATTGTGTTGCGATATTTCTATGGAACCGACATAACTTTGATAACACCTTCGTTTTTTTGTTTTTTATACGCTTCCATCCCTACATCAATTGGCAACAGAGTTAGAGAGTGATGTTCTTTATGATAGATACAAGTTGGTATTCGTGAAATCAAATGACAAATGTTCTATTTTGAGACAAAACCCTTTTTGCTCCTTTCAATAATATAAAGCTGGAATAATATTTGGATTTCAATTACGACGGTTTTCCAATNTGGAATAATATTTGGATTTCAATTACGACGGTTTTCCAATCTGCAACCAAGAAATTAAAGAATTTCGCACTTTTAAGTAATGCCAATTTTAATGGGGGCTCCAATTGTGGATGAAGGCATTGAGAATTTTTTTGATTTGGATAATGAAAAATTTAATAATTTTCCAGTTTCTTGTAACGAATCATATGTCGAAATCTTTGAAGATTTGTCCAAGAAATCCAAGAAAGAAAAATCAACATGACTTCTATAGATGACAAAAATCCATGTTTTTGGTCAATGACATGTCTATACGACATGACAAATATTATTAGGAAGGATATTGGACATAACTCAACCTTACAAAATCGATTTGTTAGGAGATGATTGACATCACCTTATTAAGTGGATCGTGTAAATATCACCGGCCAATGTGGGATTCTAATACGCCCCCTCACGCACAGCGTGGACTATGCTAAACGACCGTGAACAAATCGATATTGAGTGTACCCAACATCTCAAAACTGGGCATGCTCTGATACCATATTAGGAAGGATATTGGACATAACTCAACCTAACAAAATCGGTTTGTTAGGGGAGGATTGCCCCCACCTTATTAAGTGGATCGTGTAAATATCACCAACCAATGTGAGATTCTAATAAATATTGGGGAGGAGTCGACAACTATGTCCTTTGGCTTGGAACGCTTGTTTTTCTATTTTGATATTGAAGAAATATGGCCAATTGAACATGTAATTGCAATTCATGTTCTGAAAAATGTGCAACTTTTAATGAAATTGGACGAATCAACTAATGAGCATTTAATGGAGCTATCAAATAGATTGTTGTTGTCACGATGAATTGAATGAATAACATGGTGCAAGATTTGATGATGAATCTTTGTCAATCGGGGGGAATGATAAAAATTGAGTTATCGTTAATTTTGTCTTTATTTAGTTTTTAGTTATTGATGAAGACTTGGTTTGTATCATTAATCTTAATCATTACGGAACCTTTATTTTCATCCACATTTTTTATATATTTATTCAATTCTAAGTTCATCCCTATTAAAATTTTAAATATCAATGCTGATGATCCTGCATCTCAGCTCTGGATGAGAATCTTTTCTCCGATCTTACTCTCATCACTCCTTCAATCCTAAAATTCACGGATCTTCTCCGATTTCGAATTCAGTTTTGGGCATGCAAGCAAAAAATGATAATGTATCGCAAAATAGTATCATCATTTAGGGGTGTCCAAAAGTCCCGAACTCGAACCGAACCGAGCGGTTCTTCATAAATTAAATACTCGAATCGAGAACCGATGAGTTTGGGTTGGGTCTCGGATATAGACCAAGAACCAAAATTAAATAATTTTTTTATTTTATTTATTGAATTAATTAAATTATTTTATTTTTTTATTTATTTAGTATTGTTGTAAATGTTAAAAAATTTAATTATGGCATGGAACCCGAAGGA
>CAIGRQ010046248.1:0-10219 GCA_903798375.1 Fraxinus sp. D2006-0159
AGGTAGGTAGGTTTGGTATGTAAATTAATGTAATTTTATAATAATATTATTAATATTGTAAATATCTGATTTTTGTATAAATAAATTTCAGATTTTTGAAATTGGATCTTAAAAGATATAATTGGGTGTAATTTTTTCTTGTTTTTTAGGAGAATTAGATTGAAATCTGAACTACTTTCTCTGGCCCAAGTTGTGAGGAATCCTAAACATTAACGGCCCATTTGATTTAATTTGAACCTCATTCATTTAGTAGTTTGTTGGACAGTCATTGTACATTTCGTTTCTATCCATAAATAAAGGGAAAAATTACACAATTAGGCCTGTAAATAGAGGGTCAAATTGAAAATTCATGTAAATACATAAAAAAAAAAATGTATTTTAAAATATGTTATTTTTGATAAAATAAAATCTACATAATTTTTTCTGTAAATATTTGACGAGCGTCATTAATGATTTAATAATATTATACGAAAATTGTGTTTGATGAAGAGGATCACTGTTATGTAGAAAGGTTTAGCACAAAATTTAATGTGATTTAAAGTTTCTTATTTTACGATTTAAACTTTGAAGAATTTGGAATCCAATTTGATATTTTTTCCAAGAAGAACCCGGAAGAAATTATAATGAAATAAGAACGATTCAAAAGAAAATGTTATACGCTGATTCAAACGATGTACTAACGGGGATAGAGGAAGAGCTCAAAAGTTCATTCTAATTGATTTCGTACTCTTCGTTCAATGAAATAACTGGTATGGATAAAATGTGAATTCGTGAACTGTATTTAGAGTCGACAACTCTCTCAAGTCCCTCATCTAAGATTCCACAGGAAGAGGATGCCACTAGGGGCGGACCGAGACAAATTTTTTGTGGGGTCAAAAATAATATTTCAAAAATGTTTAGGTTTAAAAAGAAAAAAAAAGCCTGAATTTTTTTTTTTTTGTGGGATCATCTGACCCCACATGACCCCATGTGGGTCCGCCCCTGGATGCCACTAGAAATTAATATATATGAACGGAATTTAGCACGCTTAAGGGACAAGGAAAATGGCGATTATGTACCCAAAAGAGATATCTTACACGATGAATGACCACTAGGAGCCTGAAGAGACCATGAGATTCGGTCATTTTACAATTTATTCTAGTTAAGTTTTCCCTTCATTTGTCGTAGCTGGAGATCAGATTCTATGTCCCCCTTCAGAGTTCTATATTTTCTTTTTCCTCGTTATTATTAATGAATACACTGGCTAAAGTGTGGATTGATTAAAAATTACGTCTCTCGTGATTGAATTACTAATTTATACAAAACACAATGCAAATTTACTCTGAGATTTCAGGCCTCTAGCTAAAGCTTTAGTAAGGTTGATTTAACTGTTGGGATTTTGTGATCCAAATTTGGTCTAGGGCTTCATGTTTTAGAGTATTGAGCTTAAAGATATCAAAATAGGGTCCAAGAAGGAAAAATGACGGATTGACGCGTTGGACGGTTGCTCGACTCCCACTCGAGCGAGATGAGCAAAATTGCAACAATGAATCCGTCACTAGCATGTCGCTGAGCCGTCGCTCGAGCGACGGGCCGTGAATCTTTTTCCTTATTTTCTAGTTTTACGGGATTTTTTGACATAGTTACCATGTTTTAGGGTTTGGACGGTTCTCCTATAAATAGTGAACTTTTCATTAAGCAGAATATTGCATAAGTTGTATTCTCACTCTCCATTGATTGTTAATAATAAAATATTTTGTTTCCCTGTCAATTCACCTTCTTGCTTGTTTTTTTTTTAATCTTGTTTTTCTTTATACGATTTATACTTTATATTGCGCATTCCTCAAATTCCTAACATCAATACTAATTCGTGATAAAATTTAAGTTTATTTAATTTGAATGTTGCTTACAAGTTGGAAAAGAAAAGGTTGAAGAGTGTGAAAGGCCAAGCAATCATGTGCCTTGTGATGATAGTTTGGAAAAGAAGAAAAGAGCAGACAGGGAAAAGTAATTATATTGGGCCATAAGTTCTTATTTTTTCAGAGTTTTCTTAGTCTTCAAAACAGGTACACATGAGGGTCAAATAATATTTTTGCTTTCTTTTTTAAATTTCATTCAGAAATGATGAATATAAGCCCATTTTATTATATCGTGATGGATCGACCAAGTGCACGTGAGGTTGTATCGAGTCATTTCAGCTAAAAGTTTAATCTAAAACATAGAAGATGCATTTCTTTATTTATATTAATTATATCTTCGTCATCTATCAAATGTTGACGACAAGTGAAATTCCCGTTAATAGGTGACGACACCGTGCCATGAATTATGCGAGTAAAAGTTTATCTCTAACATGTTGAAGTAGAGATTGAAACTCGAATCATAATTTTCCTTTTTGCTAAATTAAGGGCTTAATTTTGTTTGATTAAGTAATAACAAAATCAGAATGAAGTCCCTTAAATACTTTCAATGGATCAGGAAAATTTTGTGTGGCAGAAAGGAATTCAAACGCATTGATTTCTCCTCAATACATGCAACAAATTAAGCAATTCTGTGTGCGGGGGAGACTTCAAGATAGAACCCTATTTTGACAATGACAAAAACCCTACAACGAAACCCTACCATTACCATATGTGGAAACTTATATACCACTTGTATCACTTACTTAGAACATCCTATCTTAAATGTATTCACAAATTTGGTATCTTGGATTGGAGACGTTTACCGTGTATTTACACTGCTCTTCTTTGATTGGGTCGTCTTTATCTTAGTCTTTGACTTGACTTAAACCTTTTGGTATAGTGGGTTACGATAAAGAAACAATATATTTTAATTATTCCGTCGTCACTATTATGAAAGTAATCGCATGAAAATCTAGAAAATATTACAAAGATCATGGATAAACTAAATACTTTAGTATTTTAACAATTATTGTCATAATTTCATTATTGGTAACAACTTGTGACTAGGAAACATAGATCACAAAACTATATTTACTACATGAAAAACGACTTAAGATGACAGTATAGATTGACTACGAACACTTGAAACGATCACTCGAAAACAACTTTAAACTATGATTTGTACTTTTGTAGTATAAAAAATAGGACTTGCGAGTTTGAAACCAGCTAGATGTTCTTTTCATTAGTTCGTTCAGCACATTACATCCTTGAGAAGCTTGTACCTGCGTGTAGTAGGCCGGGGAGAAGGCGTCCCATTCGGGTTTTTTCCAGCTTTTTCTGAGCCCTCTTCACGATCGCGTTGTTTGATTTTATTACCTGAATAATTAGCTGTTTTTGAATCAGTATTTACCTGCATGGATTTTCTTGATGAAGAACCCCCATGTTTTGAATTTTTTCCCTCACTTTGACACCAATCACATATTTGAATAGGCTCTGACAATTCACTGTAATAATTGCTGCAATACCTGTGAGATTTTCAAGAGTTCAATCAAGCATAAGTAATTAATTATAAATCAATCAGAGAATTTAGGATAAAAAAACATGTGGGCTTATCTTTCCACCTAATAATACTTATAGTCCCATGATATGACACCATATTTGTAGTTTAAAAAAAAAAAAGGGACATATGGCATGAATGATGAATTCCCAATGATGGTGTTGTTGGGCTAGACAAACAACCTAGGATGTTCTGGAGCAATAATCGAATTTTTATAGCTTTTGGTCTGAAAATTACAAAGGAAAGGATCGTGTTTATAGAGTTACAAATAATCATAAACGGAAAGATTTTATATTAATTATACAATCAAAGGTATGCATTTAGAGTTCGCGATCAACACAAAACATGAAACTGAATCTTGGGTATGTTATGTGCAAATTATCATGATAATCAAATAGATGCAGAAAAACAAACAAACACACACACACACAAAAGAGGTGTTTGATGATAAGGTGGGGTTGGGAGGTGCATACAGGTGTTGGAAGCGGTGGCGACACTTGCTGCAGCGGAAGAGTTTGTCGGAAAAGCCTACATCGCCGCACATACAACACACAGTCTCCATTGTCGGCAAAGCTTGGATTTGATGACACCAAATCAAGAACGATCAGTCACTCAAAAGGGCAAAGATTTGAAGAGAGATAAAAGTTTAGAATTTAGAGGGAGAAAGCTTCAAGGAAGAAGAAGAAAAATAGTATTGGATTCATTCGCCATTCAGTGTGTGCACCTCATTTACATATAATGGATATTATATATTTATTTGTACCGTGTCAACGATAGATACAGATACATACAGGTAGACCACAGGTTGCTCTCCTTTGCAGTCGTTTTCAGTTGGGGAGAAATTTGTGAATGATAATACACCCCCAGCCCTTTCATTCAGCTTAAAAGTAAGTTACTTTTACTTTTAAGTTAATTTTTTATTTATAATTAATCAAACCAAATAATTTATTGAAAAGTTAGATAGATATTATTTTCAAATAATAAGTAGCTATTTTCAGCCAACAAAAATATTCATTTTAAAATTATTTGTTTGTGAGCAAACTTGACTCATATGTACGTAGAAAAAGACAGTTTCGTCATAATTTATCGATTAGAAAATCTATTAAAAAAAATGTGAAGTATACTTCAATACTTTTAATTTAAAAATGCTTTTTTAACATTTTTCGATTATGAAAAGTAAGTTTAAACTCGATTGATATTATATTAGTAATAGAAATTTGAATTCGCGGTAAGACTTAAAGAATTGTTCAAATTGCTCGATGTTACTAAATATATAATTAGAAAATGGAAAAGTTTTGTTTGGATAAGATTGAATTTAATTCATGTTTATCTTCTTATGTTTAAGACAATACTTTTTCATCCTTTCAAGTGAAATATTAGATAATTATTTGGGAAAAATATCCAATAAAATCCAATAATAAAACTACACTAAAAAAGTAGAAACTTCGATGTAATCCTATTATTAAAATTGCAAAATTATATTAACATCACATTTTTATTAGTTACACTTGTTTAATAATATTTAAAGTCCTCGACTTTTCTCATTTAGATCCCTAACTTATTTTGACGTATTTTTATTCTCAACATGTCATTACTTAGCATATATAGTTCATCTCTAATATCGGTTTTCAATCCAAAAAATCCTTTGGGAGGACGTAAGGCGACTCATTTGCCCTAAAAAGCAGTAAATGCAAAAGTCTATCACGTAGTTTTTTCATCATTTCAAGGCAATCGTACGAAACACTTTGACAGAAACCATCTTTAATGACGAAATGCGCTAATTAATGAAATCTCGATAGATATATAAGAGTTAACGAAAAAAATTATGAATATAATTGTTATAATGAGTATTGTTAAGGAACTTAAAAACAATTAAAATGTGGTTTAACAAATAAAAATACTGGTATAAATATAATTAGCCAAAAACTTTTTGAACAAAATTATGAGCTTGTCTGGTACCAATTTTAATCCAATTAAAATTGAAAATATAGTCGTTATTGTGTCTCACTCGTCTAATAAAAGTCAACCATAACGACCAATTTTTCAATTTTAATTCGATTTTAATCTCTACCAAACATACTCTATATTTCAGAAGAAACGTTTATTCTATACTATCGAGATCAATATTAAGAAATCGAAAGTGCAAAAAGGTAAATAACACGTGAATTATTTCCATTTAACAAAAAGCAACATAATTCCAATATATTTTCGATCTCACACCTCTCTTTCTTCTCTATGTTTCAAAGAAAGAACTTTTCATAATATCTATTACATAGAGAAGAAATAATAAGACGGCCTAACACGTGGCTCTAAATCTCTTTCACGAACAATATGTTCACAAGAAATATTTGATTTCACTTGTTCTTTTAATAGATGTAATATAAATGGAATGGGATGGCTAATTCACAACAAAAGATTTGATTCTATCTTCTGATATAGGCTAATTATATTTACAAAATAATTTGTTGTAAAATATTTTAATTATAATGAAGGTCCCCAACCTTCACTTACTATCGCACTTATGTTTCTATTTTTATTTTTTTTTACTTTATTCTTATATTCAACCTTCAATTAACTAACATGTCTTGTCTTTGATGACGATTTTTGTCTTAAAAAGTTCGTTAGGAGCGAATAAAAAAAAANATGGGATGGCTAATTCACAACAAAAGATTTGATTCTATCTTCTGATATAGGCTAATTATATTTACAAAATAATTTGTTGTAAAATATTTTAATTATAATGAAGGTCCCCAACCTTCACTTACTATCGCACTTATGTTTCTATTTTTTTTTTACTTTATTCTTATATTCAACCTTCAATTAACTAACATGTCTTGTCTTTGATGACGATTTTTGTCTTAAAAAGTTCGTTAGGAGCGAATAAAAAAAAATTTATTTGTCACTTATATTTCTAAGTACACAAAAAAATCAAATACAAAAGTTCGACAAAATTACTTGGCTCTCATTTCAAGCTTCAAAATATGCAAAAAGAACATTTCAACATAAATCATCATTAGTGACAAGATTCACATGGTTAAAGATAAGTACAACGAAAATATTCGAGGACATAAACAGGACAATGAGCAAAGTTTAAAGACCTTCATTATATCAAAAAAATAAATAAAAATGATGTAATGTGATATAATTACCCTTTATATGTAATGTAAATAGTACATATTGATGTGAACTTTAAAGAATCATGCTACATGACAGTACATGTATAATATTGGTTGACAATGTCCTATTTGGTATCATCATATCCTTCGATTTTAAAAAATTATTTTCTACATCACATGTTAGGATTTTAATAGCATATAGTTGTTAATCATTATTGTCAATTAACGTTGTACCTTCTAACATATTTTAGAGAAAAAATATTTGTACAGAAGGAAAAAAAAAAAAACATAATTGCAGAAAAGAGATAAAATGTGGGCCTCATCGTGTATTAAAAAAAATGTGCAGACCCCACTCTTGTGTAAGTGATCTATTGCAATTTGGTGATTTTTTTTTTTTTTAGTTGTGCATCAAAGCTCCATATTTTATACTCTCAAAATCCAATTCTTGGATCCAAAACTTTTCCAAGTCTTACATCAAATAATTTAGTGCATCACTATTATCAATGATGCCATATGTACATGCTCAAATGATAGTTTTTTTTTTTTTTAGACAACACATGGCAGAATTCTATTGGCAATTGAACCAAAGATATTTTCCAACCATCCAATCACAATTTTACAAGTGTGACAAACATTCCCTGTACAGATGACTTTTTCGCACCATTATAGTTGAAGCCCATTACTTATGTTAATCATATTGTTTCAGAATAAAACTAGACTTTGTACTTTGGATCCCCACCAGAATGAGAAATAATTACATCCCAATTGTGTCACAACAACTAGGAGGTACGAACTTAATGGATTTTCTATTTAAGGACTATACACTGCATCTACACGTCTTCTTTTTTGGACGTATTAAATATCTAACTAACGCGTAAATGTAGCGTTTAAGTACTGGACAATCGAGATTATTTTCGAGGGATAAATATATTATTTCGTGTGTGTGTGTATGTTTTTTTTTTTTTTTAATGCATATTTTGGTTTTTAACATGTTTTATATAGGTTTGAGACTCAGCAAACCCCAAAAAAAAAAAAAGATTTAATTGATTTTTTAGAAGAAAAAATTGTTGGTGGGGGCAAGCCAAGCCAGCATTTTTCCGTCTTGATTTACTTCAAATAATTTAGGGATTTACTTCTCTTATTAATGGGAAATTAGAAACTTGAAAATAATTAGCATTTGTTTATATATGTACCAAGATAACCTTTTCATAATTAATAGAGAATTGCCAGCCTGACCCTAGGACCTAGCATCCAATATAGCCCCTGTTTGTTTTTTCTATTAAAATCTGATTTTAATATTAAGTCAAAATCAATAATTAATTTTAACCACAAATTTTATGGGATCCATAATTTTTCAACTACACATTTCACTAATTTTTATCAAAATCTAGTAATATTCTGATTTTAATCTGCAACAAACAGGGGCAAAGACTTATCTCGCGCCTATTTCATTTTTTGTTTAGTTTAATATATTTACAGAAGGATAATTGGCGCAAAACGTCTCTACCTATGAATTTTTTTTTTTTTTTAATGCATATTTTGGTTTTTAACATACTTTTAGATAGGTTTGACAAGAAAGAGTACATAGTAAATTGGTACTTGATGGAATTACAAGAAATAAAAGTTAAGCAGGAAAATAGTAAGGAAATAAACAGAGTGAGAGAAAAAAAAAACATATTGAAATTAAAATTTATTCTTAGAATGATGAATAATAATATATAGTAATTATGAACGTATGATTAAAATTAACATTTTATATCCAAATGGTATGGTGGCATATTGTATTAGGATAGCTAAGACTACTTTAAATATTTTTATTTGCAAAACTCATCTTGCACATGTTTATGTTTGGTTGATGTTTATAAATTGTTCATACATGCTCAAATCTAGGATTTGATATGGTTCGATTCGATTCAGGTATAAAGAGAATCAAATCGAACCCAAATTTTCGACTATTTAGTAAGTGGAACCGTCAGATCCAAATTTAATTATGGAACCGTTCATGTTCGATTTCATTCGATTTCCGATTTTCGTACAATAATTTTTTTTTTAATATTTACAACAACGCTACATTAATTCAACTAATGACATGTTCAATCTCAACTCTTACAAAATCACGTAGTCCAATCCCATAATATCGTTTGCTCTCTTTGTTGGGTTTATCATATATTTGACTGTTAAAATCACAGGAAGATGAAGATAGCGAGCTCATAGTAATGAAAAAAGACACGGTCGAGCTTCGAATTCGATTTACAGAAATAACACTACGGTAGAATAAAAGATTTGGGTGAAATTCAGGTCAATTTGATTAAATTGGGCTTTGTAGGAAATTAGAAATAGGAAAATCGTATTTTGAGTTTGAATTAAATTAATTAGTTAGCAAATTTATTTTGGGTGTGTTTGTTTCTAATTTTTTTATCTGATTTTTAGCCATTATCTGAGCGTTGCCATGGGTTCCAGTCGTAGTAGTTGACTGCCTCTCTCTCATGTGGGGCCCTCATGGATAAGGGAACGATCAATTTTGTGATTTTAATTTGCAAAAAATCAGAACCAGGCACAGCTTTAGAGAAAATAAAATAATTTAACTTATTTAGGATAAAAACGTTTTAAAAATTAAGGAAATTCGGTTCTTGATCTAGAACCAAGAATCGAATCAAACCCGTCGGTTGTCGATTCAAATATCGTTTTGGTTATTTAACTTAAGAAGAACTGCTCAATTCGGTTTGGTTCGAGTCCAATTCAATTTGGGAGTTTTGTTCAACCCTACTCAAATATCTTTTTATTCCTTTTTTTATAATGATTTTCAAATATTATCTACCGCTCATTTATGTCTATTTATAATTTAAACTATTTATAAATACTTCCAAAATATGCTTGTACTAGACAATGATTTTTATCCAGTGTGGAGGACAAGGTTGATTTTTCAAGTTGGGTAGACGAATTTTTTGTAGATTTCACGACAGAAATACTCGACGAGGCATTTTTTTAATTAAATAAGTCCATATTTGTGTGTTGGATAAAACCTGTATATCCTACTAAGATTTCGATACGAATTTTACTGACACCATGTTTGGCAAATGGTACTAGCGTTGAGCTGAGTTTTGTTATGTTATATGAATTGGAAGAGCTAATAGAATTCAATAGATCCAGGACCTGTAAATTATAAGGATTAAACCACTTTAGCAGAAGAATAATACCAGAATCCTGAGTGGTAGGAGGTTTGATGGAAAAGATGATAGTTTTTAAAACAGTCCAGGATAGAGTGTCATGATATTATATCAACCAATATGTTGATTATTCTAACAGTGTAGCATAGTTCAAATTGTAATATGTATTTGCGAAACCCTCTTTAAGTGATCGTGCCGCCCCATGCCGTCATGGGGTAGCTATTTCTACCACCAGCCTAGCAATACTAGGTTGAGTTACGTTGATGTCTAGTGGTCTAGAGATGATAATGGAGCGGGAGGAAATGCCAACCCGATGTGGATCATAGGGAAAAATTCATATTTCAGGTGGATGGTTTACATTAATTCAAAAGTTAGCTAAATATTTTAACAATTCAAAATTCAGATATTAGGTAATTAATTAAAAATATTTATTAATTAAGTCACAGTTATACAATTAATGGTCACAAGTTATTTATTGGTCACGTATTATCAAATTAATTA
>CAIGRQ010046293.1:0-13155 GCA_903798375.1 Fraxinus sp. D2006-0159
AACTTCTTTGACATTATGTGAGTTGACGAATTTTTATACATTAATTTAACAACTCTTTCCAATCAATGACCAGATTTTCTATGTATAGACGTTCTATCAAAATTGCTGTCATCAAAGTGTACAAGAGACATAATTGTTTAACAAATTAAATGACATGACAATCATCATTGCATATTATGACAAACAATAGGCTTAAACAAGAAATTAACTATTTTATATATAAGCTTGTACATTTAGAGGTTGTGTAGTAGAGATTAAAATCAGATTAAAATTGAAAATAGAGCCGTTATTGTTGACTTTTATTACATGGATGGAACCCAATAACGACCATATTTTCAATTTTAATTGGATTTTAAACCGTACCAAACAGGCCCTTAATAATTTCTATAAAACCTCGATTGCAAGATCGTTGCCAATTACTAACTTCATGGCTTTAACGCAACAACAATATTTAATAGAAATCAACTTAAAACAGAATTTAATTGCTATAATTGTATCCCTCATCACTAAGCTAAACCTTATTATGTGGATTTTATAACCAATAGAACACTTCCCTTTACAAGTCGGACGTGGTTGGATTTAAAGATTCAGTGGTAGGAGTAGAAACTTCTGCATCTGCTTGTACAATGGTAGACTTCTGACTTTGACTTTCACTTGAACTTCGATTTTGCCATTCTTGGTTTAAGCCTTTTATGGTTTTGAACCTCACATCATTGCTTACGTGGGGTACATCTGGAATGTCCATATGTCCTTCGAGCATTTGGACAACCTCGGACATGGTAGGCCTAACAGATGCAGTTGAATTTGTGCAGAGAACAGCTACTTTTGCCGTCCTTTCTACTTCTTCTGGGTTCACTTGAGAACCCAGCCTTTTGTCGAGAAGTTTGTCTATGTGATTAGTTTCTTGCAAGTGACAAGCCTGCAATACAATTTTTTCCAGACATTAGATGGTTTCGATAAAGGGAAAAAACGGAAGTTGGCAACAATTATGAATGTAGCCATGCAAATGTGGGGGTGTCAAATAAGTCAGGCTCTTGTGATTATTGGCAAGCTGTGCCAAGCCCATTTTGCCAAAGTTATTAGGTCAGTCTCGACCTGCCTTCAAAATGAAAGGTGGTCGAGCCTGGTGCAGTTTTTGCTGCTGTGCCAGCCGGGCCTTGACGGCCTGATCCTTTTTGACATCCCTAAAAACAAAGGAAGAGCAATTAAAGGGGTGTTTGAGCCCCGTTATTTTTTAAGAACGTATTTTGGAATAATATATTGATAGAGAGTGTGGTTAAAAAAGGAGTTTTTTTTATTTACGTGTAATATTGTTTTAATGAAAAATGTGTGGTTGAAAATATATTTTGGGAAAAATGGGAATCCGACATCCCCTAAGTGAAGAGCTAAAGGATTAGTACCATATCCAATAGGCAAGTGTAATTACTACTTGGCATGTAAGTATTGTTGCTCTTGCCACTGACAATTTCCAAAAGCACGACTCCAAAGCTATAAACATCTGCTTTATTGGTCAGATGTCCCCATAGTGCATATTCCGGTGCCATATAACCTCTGCAATCAAGATGAGAAACTACCGAGTTGGAGCGTGCCAAGGTACAAAGATTGTAAAGAATTATCCAATAACTCTTTTATAAACAAGTTGAACTCACATTGTTCCGGCAACTCGGGTGCTAATATGGGTCTTTTCTTCTTCATTAAGCCTAGCCAATCCAAAATCCGATATTTTAGGGTTTAGATTTCCATCAAGCAGAACATTAGATGCTTTGATATCTCTGTGAACAATTTTCAGCCTTGATTCTTCATGAAGAAATGCTAATCCTCTAGCAATTCCAAGACAAATCTTGAACCTTGTTGGCCAGTCCAGCATCAACTGACTTTCCTCTGAACCTGAATTTTGCAGCCAGACCAATATGGGCATGTTTAGTACCATCATATTAGGTATCCAGATTGGACAGTAGGATCAACAAAATTTTAACTGCTTTCTTTAATACTGTCTAATAATGTACCGTCCACCCTAGCAAAAAAGCTATAAAACAAACAGACAGAAAATTGAAAAAGATATGTCAAGTGTAAGAAAAATTACCAAACAAAACATGGGCCAGACTATTGTTTTCCATGTACTCATATAAAAGTATCAATTGGTCTCCTTCAATACAACATCCATGAAGCTTCACGAGGTTTGGGTGTTGCAAACAAGAAATCATGCCAATCTCATTCAAAAATTCGCGATTTCCTTGCCTTGATTTAGAGGAGAGCTGCTTTACGGCAGTAACAGTACCATCAGATAATTGACCCTGTGCCAGTTCTTCCATTAGAAAACCTATGCATCAGAATTGAAGGAAATAATGCTCTCTAAACAATAAATACCTTGTACACGGGACCAAAACCACCTTCTCCAATCTTGTTTGTGGGATCGAAGTTGTTAGTAGCCACTTTTATTTGTTTCAAAGTAAAAGAAACTGTTTGCAATTCTAGACCTTCAAAATCTGTTCAGGGAAGACAAAAAATGATCACTCACTTGCACAATGTTCTGTTTGGTCATCCCAGATAGGTACAGAGCATTTGATATCACATAAAAAAGAACAAAAAATTAGAAGATACAAGATTTATAAGATTTAGTCGGCATTCTACATCCAAGGGAGGAAAACCAACTATAAAGAGCTAGGGTTCAAAGAACAGAGAGAAATCTCTAAATTTCCAAAATCCCAATGCATCGTAGATGACTATATGGAAACACACACTACATACAGGTGAATGAAGAACTCCCTAATTCATTTTGCTCCATGACAGGTGGTCCACTAAAAACGTACTTAAGGTAGCCTTGACTTTTAAGAGTGAGAATAATATTGCTGTTTGAATGAAAGATCTAGAGATCCCACCTAGAATGTCATTTCAAATCATATGATATGGTGGCATCTTTGAAAGATTATGTATGCATATTTAAATGTTACATTTTGAAGTTTACTTTATATTTCTTATTGGATAAGCATGAATTGCACTCTGCATTTAATCATATTCAACAGCGTATGAATCAATAATCATTCTTGCTTTAGTAAGATAAATCAAAATCCTCACCTTTCCGTTTTCTGCCTTTCAAACAACCTTTCCACCAAAGGAAGCCAAATATCGAGAAAATAAGGCATACGGCCACAACTCCAACACTTACATAAACAGTTAAATTGTTCTTGCCTCCATTTGAACAAATTTTGAAGTCTGCAAAAAATAAGAAAAGGCATTAATGTATATGTAACACAAAACAAGGAGAAACTCAAGTTTAAACTAGAACTAAGTTCAGCTCTTACTAGCAGGTTAGGCATTTTTATGACATTCAAACTTCATACTAGCTAAGATGAATATGAACTAACAAATGCACACCCTCAAGACACAACCGAAAGAAAATTTCAGAAGATCAAGACTCAATCTAGACCACAACCTTAAATATTAATATAGATTTGAAACTGAAGTGTTGATGATTGAAATTAATGAATGTGGAGAACCGAGAGACAAGTTGATGAAGAAAATTCATGAGTTGTGTGCACCTAATAGTGTAACAGTCCACGAAAAATCACATAACCATCAACAAATATTAGTGGATAGCGCATGCCAAAGTTTTTCTAACTCTTGAACTTAAAATATTATCGAAATATATATATATATATAAAGAGAGAGAGAGAGAGGTGGAAGGATAATGAAAATATAAGAAGGAAAAGAATGCAAATACTCACTTGGAATGACAGAGATAGCTGATAAAATGGAACCATAATCTCCTCTATTAGGAATTCGTGTAGTTCCTTTACTCGCCCAGTAAAATCGGATCTCCAAAGTATTATCTGATACGGTGACATTAAAAGGTTTAGTCACAGGTCTTTGAGCTCCCCTAGCCTCATCTTCAATGTTGAAATCTTTCCAAACTAATTTTTCCTGAGAGTGAAAGAGGGTCTTAAAAAGCCATAAAATTCACTTGGGAAACACATATAATTCAAATATATATTCACTACCTGGATGTATATGTCAAACATCCGCTTTCCAAGTTTGTTATATGTGTTGTCATTTGTGAAAAGTATTTCAGCAAAGTGAAGATTAACGCTATAACTCCCATTCTCCAGGCAATAATGGTAATACGTAAGCGAAAGAGGACTGAGACGTGCAGTCCAGTATAACTCAGAGAGGTTTGCAGTCGACGTGGTTCTGATAGAACGTGAATTTTGGTTGTTAGGTTGGTCCATGAATTCTCCAGAACTAGTAAACCCCCAATAACTGCTGGTACTTAAAAATCTTGCAGAATCACCTCCAACATCTCCTTCATAAGTAACTTTTCTATTGCTTTCTTTGATTTCCAAATTGCCCCCGCCACAATTAACATGGAAAGAACACTTGTCTGGCATGGACAAACAAGATTAATGGTTACACGAGCAATCTCACAACTCTTCCTTAAAAAAATATGAATTAGACGAACAAAAACTGCATGGGTACATGAGGAAGGTAGCACTGATTAAGGATAAGTTAACAAAAAGACGAGTTAGGTGATTATGACATATTTAGTTTAGACCTAAAGATGCTACTGTTCAATTGAAATTATGCCCCTGTCTGGGAGCGATTCCCTCTCCCATGAAATTGATTTTTGAACCGTTGGAAGATTGCCACGTGAAAGCAGATTTTATTCATCCAAGAAATCTACAGGCCGAATGACCATTTTGCCCTTACTTTTGTGTGATGTGTAATACAAAGTTTATGACACATAGTTGACCATTCAACATGGGAATAATGGAGGGTACAATGGAAATTTTGGTCTGACACAAGAATCAGCCCAATTCTTGGAAATTTTACCGTTGGACGCACAACGGTTAATAACTCGATTTTAAGCAAAATTTAAGCTCTCCCAGACAGCCCCTATCTCAGTAATGTAGGTTAGAAGAGGAAAGGACAAAGCAAAACTGACATAGCCTGAACAAATTGGCGTAAAAAGATTCATGTAGATGATCCCAAATTTATTGGGAACAAAGCTTACTTTGTTGTTATTTTTGTCATCGTAAGAAGCTCCAAAATATTAAGTTGTGAAGCAGATAAAGCAAATAAAGAAAACTTCAGTTTTATAATAAGTCGATAAGGGGAGAATTAATTAACAAAAGGGGAACATACTTACATCTGGGACAATCTACATTTCTTGCACATGGAAGCATTTGTTGTCTGTTGGAGGTTAAGCAGTGAAGCAGTCAGAAACACGTGTGCATTCAGTTTAGTTAGATGACTACTTGAGAATTGTTACTTGCTTTCAAGTGTTGGCCAGTAATATTTTACAAATAAAAAGAGAGAATGCAACTTACAGTGGATTTAAAGTAGCAGAGCTTTTGAACAGGTTCACATTTTGATTTCTACTAAAAGAAGTGGGGAGAGATGAGAGAGGGAGAGGTTAATGATTTGAATACAGAAAAAGTGCATGCTGATGAAAATATACAATACGAATAATTAAAGAATTTCTTAACCCGTTTGATTGACAAGCTGATTGGTCAGGGCCTTCCAATGTGAAATTGTTGTAGGAAAGATCGCTGCACAATGTTAATAAGATAGATGTCATTTTCTGGACCATTTAAATTATACACTTACACACAGAAGCATCAATAGCCATTATTGATGGCATTACAGAAAGAAATTTTAGGGGGTTTACCAATATGCGCAGCTTAATATTTTGCTATAATGCTCTTTAGAATTATATATTTGTGATGCAGGGAAAAGTGGCTCATGCACGCACATTCAACCTTCACTCACAAACAAGATGGAAAATATCGGGAATGATGTCAAATGGGTGGTCATTATAGATAGTAAACGTACATAGTGCTTCCATCCTTCAAGAGTGCATCTGGGATATTTCCACTTAGCATGTTTCCAGTGACAAACCTAATTAGGAAAAAACATATGGTAAGAATTACGTGCAGAGGGACAAAAAAGGTAGTTTCAAGATGTTACCGAGCAATGTACATTTTTCCCAAAATGCATTTAATACAGAAGTGAAAGATTGAAGCTTGTACTCACACAACTTTCAGATTTCTTGCGATGTCATATGGAATATTTCCCACCAACTTATTGAAACTCACATCCCTGTTTATATCATAAAACATAAAATACAGTCAAACAAAAAAGTAGTTGTTCCCCTATGTCTGAACTTACTGAATCATGTAAACACATTATTTCAGTATGATTGCTGTGTTATTAACAGAACTGCAAGTCAATTGAAGTCAACAAAATATTTATTTAAAGACGTGATAATGTAGTTTCTTCAATGTGTATACATATCTATTTGGTCTATTAATTTCTAAGTTCTCCTGGGAACTATTTCATTTTCATAACTATGGTTGCATATCAAGTCCTCCCATATCATGTTTCAATTATAGCATGACAATCAACTATGGGACAAACAGAAGTATATCATCTGTCAAAGAGTTTAATAGGAGAATAATAGTCAAATACAATTTCCCTTGAACAAAGTAAAGATAATTACTCAAATACAGAAGGCAGAAGGAAGAATTGAGGTAGTTGGACAGAGCAATATTGACCACCATGCAACCAGTAAGTAACCCCGGAATCATGTAAATAAGCAGCTAAATGATTATTTTAAACTGATATTTGGTTTCTTACAACATCTGTAGAACCCGAAATTTCCATATATATGCAGGAATTTCTCCAGAAATGTTGCAATTTCTTAACACCCTAAATCCAAGAGTGAATTTATCTCATTAGTTTAGAGTTATGAAACATAAAATTAAAGAATCTCAATATGCATAACCGTTCAGCACACAGTGTTACTATGCTTGTCATGCTCCGCAGTACAGGAAATCCCTGAGTTGGCCCTTTTATGTCACTAATTCTCCTGTATAAGAAAATTCCGACATGAAAACTACCAAGTAGTAAACTGATACGGAAATATAAAAATAAAAAACCGAAGCCAACACAAATCTTATGGAGGTTCTACTTACAAGGCGATTAACATTGTCAGAAAAGATATGCTTGAGGGAATTGGTCCCTCTAATCCACTCGCATGCATTTCTCTTCAATGAGCATTAAAACTAATAAATGTTAAACAAAATAAACGCCAAAAAAAATGTTATCCATCGTATCTTCAAAAGCACTTCTAGGTAAGCAAGGATCTTACAAATGTGTTAGCCGTTTCCAGTTCTGAATAAATTCAGGTATCGGTCCACTGAAATTGTTATCATTTATCCTACTGCATTGAAAAGGGGCCTTCATTGAATATATCATCAAATTTCTAAACAATAAATTGAAGAAGAGAATGTATATGCTTACAAGTCATCTAAGTTTATCAGTTCTGAAAAAGACGTTGGCAAGTTTCCGGTAAATTGATTGGAGGACAATATCCTGTGATTCAATAACCAATGCAGGCTGAAATAATCAGATTTTGTCTCATCCATTGAGAGTCGCGTGTGAGTATAAAGCATATGGTGCAGTGCATAACAAATGTGGGATCTTACAGAGTCTTCAAGTTTATCAACTTCCCAAGTTCAGAAGGAATAGAGCCTGAAAATTGGTTGACTTCAAGGTTCCTGGTAAAATGACGAGCAGAATAGGACAATAACAATAATAAGAAGACAAGGAAGTCCCCTTTGTTTGTAACATGTCATTGTAGAAGCCTAAGTTGTTAGAGAAGGAAAAAAGGTATTTATTTAAATTATGCTGTCAGCACGTCCCTCGATTTCCAGCCAGATACATTTTTCATTAAAGACCTAGCAGTCTAGCACGTACATGTTTTTCATAAATGTGACGGTGAGATTTAACCCTGAACCTCTTTTGCTCTGTTACCGTGTTGATCTATTGAATAAATGAAGATGGACAAGGAAAGAGCGTGACTAAGAAATTATTCATTCATTGCTGTTTTCTTCTCTTACTTTCATCCATTTACTCAAAAATTCAACACTCCTCATAAGTTTTATTTAACAACTAGATTTCAATCAGCAAATCTATTTCAGAAAACAAATTAACATATACTTAAAGACATACAGGTACGTGAGGGTAGTAATGTTTCCCAGCTCCTTCGGTAATTTCCCTGATAACCGGTTCACAAGAACAGAGCTGCATCAAAATTCTGGAATTAGTTGGTGCTTAAATAAATGAATAACTACTAGAATACATACATAAATCAACGATGGAGCATACACAGAATTCAACTGTGTTGAAGCCCATTCAATTGGTATTGTCCCAGTGAGGAGGTTGTAAGCAAAATCACTGAGAGTTGAATAAAATATAAATTAGATTCAGTCACTGACGCTTCTCCATGACAAAGTGGGCATAAATGAAAAAATCAATATGATGCTGCTAATGACAGGTTCTTACATATCTCGGAGGTACGGAAGCTTCACAATTTCAGGCGAAAGAATTCCTGGAAGATTATAACTCTTTAGCACGCTGTATAATGTGGAGCGTGGACATTAGCATCAAGACAACAGTTTCATCAATATAGTAATAAGTAATGGAGATATTATTCACTGATCACATCCTTTCAGCGAAACATTAATAATTACATGGAGACATAATTGAAATCTATACATATTTTAAAACTGTAGTGCTTGTATATATCTAAAGTGACAAGATTCTTGATCGGGAGGAACAGAACTCTAAACCATATGGCTTCCACAATGAATTAAATTTCATAATAAAAGAAGAGATAAAGATGCTAACATTTTTGTGACATGGCACACGGTGTTGTTTTCATAGGTGCAGTCACAATCAACATAACCCTCAGATCCACTTGGAGCAATTTGTGTAACGCCAACCAGTTCAATATCACATAACTGGGCATTAAATTTCCAGAATTTTGCACCCATTGCAGTAACCATTTGTTGCAGCACATCCACTAACAGACAGATATCAATGACAATGCATATTAGTATCCAGAAAAGATTCCATATTGCACCAAGGCATGTTTCATAAGGAAAATTTTACAGCGTTGGCTTGGCTTGAGGAACAAAAAGAAGCTAAAACTTGTCCATTATACACAATATGCACTAAGACTATGTTTGGTATGCAGGACAGCATATATAACAAGATTGTAGCTTTTTTTTATCCTTAATATATTCTAGTATAATCTTCCATTATTTCCATACCATACCAAGCATGCCATTATTGTATTCAGCACAAAGCATATATGTATTAGAAAAAAGTGAGAACAAAACAGTAAGTGAGGATACTAACCTCAAAAGTCAAAAACAATGGCAAAAACGTAGAAAAAGATTTACTAAAGAACTAATAACAGATGTGCTGCAGATATACTTCAAGTATCAAAGATCAGATTCAATTCAATTGTTATAACAAACCAGATAGAGTTTTTATATATTAAAACTTTGTCACTGAAACTTAAACCAATCAGATACTAAAATCTGCCTAAGTACCCAATATATGCCTCTTGAGTCTGAAGAAATTGGCTTAGCTGATAATTTGCAAATATCACTTAAGTTATTGAGCAAAACTTAAACGAAAAAACAAAGTTAATAAATAAACATAATAATTATTGTTCTTTAATTTTCTTCGTGGGCACTATAAGATAACTGCATATTCATGAAATAGGAGCTAAAACTCAGATTCTTACCTTCTTCTCTAGGCACCTGTGGCACAGCAAAATTCAGCAACCTGAAACAACTCAATACAAGAATCCATGAAACAAAAGCGTTTGTTGACAGCATTTCCAAGCTTCTAGTAATGGGTAATATTGTACGGAAAGAAAAATACAGTGGATTGGTAATCAGACGCTGATCTTGATTTAATATTACGGATAATTGCAGCAAAGCCCCAAATCTTTGAACATTAAAATACTTTTCTTAAATATTTGATTTGTTGCCGTCTTCACATTTCCAAATATTGGGAAAAATCTACTAATGTTTGGGAAAAGTCTACTAATGTTTTAAAGGTTTGAAACTTTTGTTGCAATTAGTCCTTAATATTATTACCCGTCGATGAGGTTTAGGGAGTCCCAGAAGTAAGAAAATGAAGGTCGGATCTTGGAAGTATATGGACACGACATTTTTTGTGTATCAATTGTATCAATGTATATTCTACTTCAAATTTTAAATTGAAAATATACTCTCATTGATTTAGTAAAAAAATAAAATTTAATAAAAATTGATAAAGTATATAGTTGAAAAGTCAATAAAAGTGACTAATCAAATAAAATTAATTGTTAACTTTAATTTAAATTTTTTTGCTAAGTCAAATAGGGGATATAATTTGAAAATCGATTTTATTCTAATGGCGACCTCTGGTGAACCTGATTTATAATATAATAGAACTTTAATAATGAGTTACTTCCGTTGTATTAGTCATAATTAAATGTGTGATGAACGTCATTTTTAATTTTTATAAGTTCAAGAAAAATATTATTTTTAGATATCACGTCAATATAAAGAAGATAATTGTAAGAAAGAGATGAGATTGTTAATACAAAAAATACTTTTATATTTGTAAATGAAGTATCCAATTAAAAAAAAAAAAATCGAAATCTATGGCGGTGTCATGAAATATATATAATATATCGCTACACATACACCTTTAGTAATTTCTTCTAAATTCGTTTCAGCACAACTTATCATTTAACTTTAAACAAAAGTCCAAAAACGATGTAGGATAAAAGTTACTACAACTTCCGAAACCATCAACCCCATGGGCACAACTTTCCCAGCACCAATACCACAATGCCAAATTGCCAATGGCACTATCATTACCACCAGCAAAAATATAATTTTTCTATTCTACCAGAAAAAGATTTTCAATTTGGCCAGAAATCTCACATGGGTAGGGCCCATGTGAGTTTTATAACCCATGTGAGTTTTATATTCAAAAAATAAAAAATCACCCCCACCCCCTATTGTGAGGGTTCTGACAATTTTTTGGCAAAAACCACCCACCTGGCCCCACTTTCTGTACGTATAGCAAAGCTCGCAAAAAAAACACTCCTCCAACTCCAAAAAAGTCGAAGTTTTCGAGGTTCAACGGATTATGATAACAATTCTGTTAAGTGTACAAAAACTGTACACCACAAAAACACAGCAGGTGTGGCCCGCTATTTTTTGTAATATTTTATTCACTAGTGGGACCCACCTCCATGTGAGATTTTTGATGCAATTCTTGTGAACTCTATGTGATTCAAAAATAAAGAAAAATTTTGAGTTTTCGTGTAATATTATTTTATTAAAAAATGCGTAGTTGAAAATAAAAGAGAGAAATGAATTTTAAAAATAATAAGGATCAAAATAAGGGCAAATTTAGAAATATGAAGATTCCATATGCACACGTAAATCTTGAAAAATGATTTAGACACTTAAATTTATTAAACACTCTTGAAAATATATATATCATGCATGAGCTTAAAAAAATAATTTATACTCTAGATTAAGTTAGTTGTACATAAATTGTTTAAATATAGTTAAGATATAATTATCCGAAAAACAATTCTCACATCCCGTGACTTCAATATATTATTATGGATTATAGAAACAAGTTTCATTCCCTATTACAATCGAGTTCAATCATGTTAAAGAATCACATCGGGTTACGTCGATCAATCATGTTAAAGAATCACATTGGGTCACTTTCGTGAGAAAAGTTGACACCTATATATGTCCCATGATAGACTCATTCATGGAATAGATAAATTACGTAACGACAATACACTCTTATTAAACATCGAAAGTAGTCTGTTTATGATATTAAATTCTCGTTTAATTTAGTTTAAAATTAAAATTTTTAATAGTTCTTGATAAAAATTACTCACTTATAAAATTCATTTCGTAGGGCCCTCAACTTATAAATACGTAAATAAAAATAATCAAATTTTGGCTGTCATGCACTAAATAGTTGAAACTTCCCTAAAAAAATTCAAATTACTTTAAATACGAGTATTCACACATACGTGAAGGAAACGTCTATTTTAGGGCGATTTTCGATTCGCCGCCTTAAATTAAATATGCGGCCACCTTCTGGTATTTGTCAATCGTAAAAATAATCTAAACGGTTTAAGTCAACGATTTTGACCGTCTCTTTTCTAAGGTTGGCTGGTTTGTTAGGTTGACGAGGTTAAGAATTTTGTTCAATTTATCAGGTGGGATTGTAATTTAAATGAAAAAGTTAAGAATTTTCTACAATAAANTAGGTTGACGAGGTTAAGAATTTTGTTCAATTTATCAGGTGGGATTGTAATTTAAATGAAAAAGTTAAGAATTTTCTACAATAAATGAGGTTATGAAATTAGAATTTTGAACAATCCGTTCTAATAGGAAAGCAATTAATTCATCAAGATGATAATAAATCCCAATTAATCAATTAAACAATATAAAGTATAATTCTGTTAAAATCTTATAAATTCTGTCGAATTCTGTGAAAGATTTTATAAATTCTATGAAATCCATTCGATTCTTAATTGAGACACCCTCCATAGTTCGTTTCTTCAGTCCTACACCTATGTTCTCACTAATTGGGCTTAAAAGTCTACTATTCTAGCCCATCAGTATCAATATCCATATTCCATATCCGTACTGTATAAAAATCCCAATATGTTATATGAATGAGAGACGCGCTATTGGACTATTACGCCCTTGCCAATTCTTTAAATTTAAATAATTCACCCTTTAATTATTATTATTATTGTCGTCGTCGTCTTACAGAAAAGTTGTTCAATTCAAATTGGGGTTATGAATTAAGATTCACGTTTCTGGTCCCTTCAAATTCCATACGCTAAGAGAGCAACTACTTGTGATCATTCTAACTTTAACTAGCTAATTGATTTACTACTGGATTAGAGCCCTTGGACAGTGCTTAGGGATGTCAATGAGTCGAAACTCAAAACTCGGGCTCGACTCTAGTAAAACTGGTTCCCACTGTTTTTTTGCTTGAACCGAACCGAGCTTTTGCTCTGCCAAAACACCCCTATGTGTGCAACTAAGGGAGAAAAAAGATGGGACATGAAGATTTCGAGTTGACTAACCTTATACTTATCATTGAAGAATTGGTGGATGAGTTATGTGGGACAAAGGTATCCTACATTGCTGCAGTCAAAATATGTGGGATGCTTTTTTATTTATGCTAAATATTGGGAAATATGTGTAAATAACCTAAATTTGAATCCATATTTCCAAAATGACCTTTGACTATTCAAAG
>CAIGRQ010046335.1:0-14418 GCA_903798375.1 Fraxinus sp. D2006-0159
CCTTCGTCTTTTCATTTTTTTACTCTCGCATACAGCAGTGCTATCTCTTTTCATATTTGTCTCTGTAAATTTTAGTCTACATTTTCTTGTGTGAAATTGTGAGATTTGAGAGTAGAATATTGAACTCGTGTGAGTTCATATGTGTAGAGGAAGGATCGTGTATTTTTCTGCTGTTTTTGTGGTTTTTGTACCGCAACTTGTTCTTGCTTATTTTTGGGCGATTTTAGTGAATTTGAGCTTTATCCTTACGGATGCAAATCGAACTAGAAATCATTTTTGGGTCCAACAGTTTGGTTAAAATTAATTGTTGAATTCAATTAAATTTTTATCAACTGTTAAAGCTACACCAACAGGGGCATAGTGATAGTACATGTGAAAGTGGAGTTCTATTTTGCCAAAAAATATCTCATTGTCCTTTGAACAAAAATGGGATAAAAGCCTCATTATCTCCATGGCACTATTATGTGAAAACTTTAAGCTATTAGAGATCTTTTCCACATCAATCTGCCAGTGAAGTAACCAAATCACTACCCCCAAATGAATTACATTTTTCATTTCAAGAGAGGAGAAATCCATAAAAACACGCACACGGCTTACTAATGTATCTTTACTTAATAGAATAAGAAGGGATCTTTAACTAAATACCTCCTTTTCATTTCTATAGGATCGAGCACAGTCAATATGGCGGTATCCAACCTGCATAAAAGTAGCAGGGATTGATCCACAAATATAGAAAGACAATTATTCTCACTTCCAATCTGAAAATCTAAGAATGAGCACACGACATTTTTTCACACTACAAAATGAAAATATTTTTCCATTAAATTTCATCTGCTCATGCATGAGATGAAAAAAAATATCTGCGCTAACCGCAAGTGATATCAAAAACTTAAGCGGACCAAATCCATACATGTTAGGCTTTCAACTCTCATATTTTCCTGCTTCATTATTCATTCTCAACATAATTCAATAATCACCAGAAAATGCTATAACAAAGTCACCACTGTCGGCATTGCCGTTGCTCTGAGTTAATGCAATGGCTAGCAGCAATGGTCAGCCAGAGAGAAAAATTTATAACATAACCAAAGTATAAACGCTGCAACAAATATTTAACATACGGACTTATGCAACGAGCCTTCAGATATAAAGCATGTAGTCCACTAGGCTCTAGCAGTGGACCAGTAATTAGCGCTGTTAGAAGTTTAGAGGCCAATATATTAACACAAATTCTGGACCAACATCCTCCAATTTCATTTTTGTGTCCTAATTTTTTTTCCAAACAAATCACTGAAATTGGAGTGGAACCAAACTCCAAAATATTTTCTAAATTTAAACTTAAACTAAATCCACAAAACTCTAAATGTCCTAAATAATCTCATTATACATTCAGAATTATAACATAAAATGAACTAATGAAGGACATTTCGATATGCAAAAGTTCATAAAAAAAATAAAAATAAAATATACATTTCCACATACAAGTTCAATTAAGTTCCACTGAAGATAAATGTTAAAACACACGAAGATACACATACGCATATATGATGCACATATATATGTAGAAAGAGTGGCGATCGGCGACCTTGATGGCGGTTTCAACAGCTCGACCGACGACACCAGGGTCTGCCTGCCACGTGCCAAGGCCGACTGAGGGGATTTTTGCTCCGGTGTTCAACACGAAACGCATGACCTCCTTTGCCATTATCTAGATTCACAATTTGTTTTCAGACATAGAATTAGAAAGGTTGAATAGTGATTAATTAGTCAATAATGAGGACATCGAATAATTTTTTCGAGTAAAAAGTTTCATTAGTCACTGAACTTAGCACAACGTCACGTTATAGTCACTGAACTTTATTTCGCTTCTGAACGGTCACTGAACTTGCAAACAATCCACTCCATCCCTCACTCAACACCCCAACCGTTTGAAGCAGGCGGACGTGGCTTGACGGAGGTTGATGTGGCAATCGACGGCGTCAATAGTGATACACGGTGGACGCGATTTCCATTTTAAAACACGATCCTTCACGATTCCATTGAAGATTGAATACCATTTTCCCCAAATCAAATTCGCAGGAACCCTAATTCTATCTCCCCTAATTCAAAATCCTTAGAAATCGAAGTTCTTCCTCTACCTGAGGCAACGAAACTTCAACCCTAATCCTAAATCCGAACCCTAGAATCGATTTCATTCAAAACTCTCCCCCATTTCGATTGTTCCGGAAGTCGCGATTGCAGACCTTCGTCTCCCAAGCAATGCCAGACGCAGCTGATGGTTTGATCGTCGACCCTTGTTTGCTGCTGAACAATCGCATATGGCAAGATCCCTAAACCGCGCCTTTGATGGTTTGATTTAAAAAGTTGCACGCATGGAAGGAGAATGTGGAGGCTGTATATTGAGAAGATGGAACACCCTTAGATTGTTTAGCTATATCGAAGTTGATGTACGTATAATCAGCATTAACTTTAATGTTAATTTTTACTAATGCCAGCTTATTAATTTCTGTCTTTTCACAGGATTGGGTAGAAGCTGAAATAGAACCAGTTCAATACAATTGCAATGTATCGTTTAATGAAAAAGTAAGAAAAGATCTAGTTGCATTTCGTTGTCTAAGTTAATAAAATTTGGTCGGTATGCATCATTACAGTTCAGATTTTTTTCCCATGATTTCACAGGATAAAATGGTGGCCACAAGAGGGAAGGGATCATTGAGCCAAGACATGCTAAAGAACATCAAATGCAATTCATGCCTACACCTACGGTTGCAAGAGGATCGCCAACAAGGATCTTAGAATCTGGACCAACAGCTACTTTGGTCAATGAGTTGCAACATGAGAGAAGAAAGGGCATGGAATAGAGTAGTAAAAGAATCTGGACTAGCAACTACTTTTGTGGTGGAATGACATCTCATTTGCAATGACCTTTTTGTTAATGGATGCTATATGTATATATTTTTTTTGTTGTGCGGTAAATGATTAGATCAAATCATCTTGTTTTGAGTTGGGATCTTGTTAACAGATTGAATCTGGACCAGCAGCTACTTTTTATATTTTATGCTTACATCAGTGCAAATGTTTTTTTTTTTTTTTGCGTGGAGTCATGTTATATAGCTATATCATCCAACCATTTGTTATGTAATGCATAGCTGTGAAAGAAAAATTATATGGTGTTTTTAGTAAAAGGAAAATATATATTGTGTAGTTGATAGTGTTAGATGGTGAAGAATTGGAATAGGAAGTATCAAAACATTGATGATAAGAAGGCAATGAGGAGCTATAGAAAGGCTACTTTCGGTTGATATGGCTGATGGGAATAAGGAGAATGTCATGTTTTGTTGCTTGAAGGTGGCTGGTGGTTAGTGTCATCAGTAGGATATTGAGGTGGCTGTTGGTAAGTGTCATCAGTATGATATCAGACAACATTTGGAGGTTTATTAGCCATGACTATGGCTCTGATACCATGTAAGAAAATGAAGGAGAAGAAGGAATGTAATGCACTCTTTGTAAAGAAATAACAAAGCAAATCTGATGAATTCCTTTTGGAATTGAATTGAATTAATTACAATCGTTTAGCTTCACCTCTATATATACAATGAGTAAGAATAATCCAGAACACTACTCAATACAAACTAATTGACTGAAAAATGAAACACTATACAATAGAATTTTAACAAGAAGATGCTGTACAACAGAATCTGAAAATTAGTCTGCACTGTGCCTCCTGTGCAGTGACCATTTGGTCCTCCAGAATCACGTTTTATCTGGTGCCTTTCCATCAGTTGGTTGCTCTTGATCATGCATTATTCTCTACAATAGTATTATAAGTCTTCAATTTCTCTATGTTCATTCTTCTTCTCGTTATAACTATCATGGCGATCTACATCCATGTCTTATGTTTCAGTTGGCCACTTAGATTGCTTCTCTGGAGTAAGCTGCAGCAGTCCCTCATCATCTAATGATGAATTAATTAACTGCCAAAAAAAATGAAAAAAAAATGGCACCAACAGAAATAAATTAACTCTATATATGTAAATGTGTTTACTTGCTAAACAACTTCTACCCTGGAACCAACAGAAAAGAATAAAAAATAAATAAATAAGCTCCACCAAACAATCATCTTAGTGCTAGCCAGAAGTCTCAAGTACACAATTGCTTTGCACTATTTTTAGTCAAGCATCTTGTAAATGTTTTTAATCAAATAAAAAAGTAAGATGCAGACAAAAATATTCATTAATAAACAAGAGGGTGTCAGCAGAAGACCCCATGTAATGTTGTTAGACTATGCATCGGAAATGTCAACAATATGTCTACATTTCACTTAATTTGATAAAGCTTCAGAAAGGGAACTTTTCGAGAGATCCAAAGACACAACCACCTACACATACTAACTAACTTCATTCCCATTCACTACATCCAATGATGAAAAATGAACCTGCAGAACATTTGACAAGATCAAATCCATTACTTCCCAACAAATAAAAGAAACGAGGACAAACCTCTATTCGCCACAGGAATTGGACCTTCAGAAGGTTGTCTGTAAGGAATAAATTCCCTGTGATTCATAGGCTGGGGAGGCCCAGCCCACCTATTGTTAGGTAATGGTGGCTCACAAGGCGGACCTGTGTAAGAGACAGGTGCACGGGGCATCCTTCCGCCATCAGGATAGCATGGACCTAGAAGATATCAGAAGATTTTGATTAACAAAATCCAAGCATATAATAATGCCAAGAAGCTAAAGCTGATCCAAGAAAAAAAGAGAGAACTTTATCCACATTTTCCTTCCACGTGTGCAACTTTTCAAATCAAACCATCAGAGGGGCGGTTTAGGGATCCTGCCAAATGCGACCGTTCAGCAGCAAACAAGGGTTGACGATCAAACCATCAGCTGCGTCTGGCGTTGCTTGGGAGACGAAGGTCTGCAATCGCGACTTCCAGAACAATCGAATTGGGGGAGAGTTTTGAATGAAATCGATTCTAGGGCTCGGATTTAGGATTAGGGTTGAAGTTTCGTTGCCTCAGGTAGAGGAAGAACTTCGATTTCGAGGGATTTTGAATTAGGGGAGATAGAATTAGGGTTCCTGCGAATTTGATTTGGGGAAAATGGTATTCAATCTTCAATAGAATCGTGAAGGATCGTGTTTTAAAATGGAAATCGTGTCCACCGTGTATCACTATTGACGCCGTCGGTTGCCACATCAACCTCTGTCAAGCCACGTCCGCCTGCTTCAAACGGTTGGGGTGCTGAGTGAGGGATGGAGTGGATTGTTTGCAAGTTCAGTGACCGTTCAGAAGCGAAATAAAGTTTAGTGACTATAACGTGACGTTGTGCTAAGTTCAGTGACTAATGAAACTTTTTACTCCAATTTTTTCTGCTTATAAGTGAATCTTGACACGTGTATCTTATGATTTGATGTGGAAATCATGACCGCCAGTGCTAATATCTCAGGGAAGAAGCCCGACCCGCTTGTAATTTTGATGGGGGCAATCCTGTGCGTTAATTCGTGTTTCTTCGCAGAACTCTGTGTCAGCCTGTGGAGAGTGGGGTGCCTTTGTTTGGGTTCATTTTCTTTCATATAAATTTTACTTTGGAACATGCTACTTGTATATAATGCAACAGCAGATGAACATTATTATGGACATCGCATTATGTGTGTGTAGCATCACCATTTTACTTTTTTATAGAAGTTACTTTTATAATGAAAATTGCACTCAGTGTCCTTTTTCGTGTGAGATATTTTGAAAATGATCACAGTTTAAAAGATTTGTACGAACAACCATTTTACCTAAGAACACACAAGATTTCGAATAAATCATTAATGTAGCTTTTGACTTTCTGGAATAATTAATATTATAGGTTAGTGTAGTTTTTTTAGCAATTTACTTCTTGATGTCCAAGTGAGGAACTGCATTTTTTAAACGTTCTCTATTACCTAATGGTCAAAGAATTAAGTAAAACATCCTAAAATTCTTTTTCCTGTAAAAAAAGGGGCGAAGAATCAAAATTTTCAGAAAATTTTTATTGTAAGGGCATGTTTGGGCCTCTAAATCAAAGTCAAATAATCAATATCAACTACATCTTTCATGGATCCCACATCTTTTCAACTACACATTTCAAAAACTTCTATCACAATCTACTTAAAATCTGATTTTAATATACACCAAACACCCTCTAAATTTAGGTTTTCACAATGGTCGATGTTATGTCTAAAAGTAGGCGAGCTATATATATGACCTTGTAGCCTAGTTTTGCTAATTCAAATTATGTTTTCATGTTTAATTTATGCTGAAAAATTAGGATGAATGAACATTCTTCTAAGGATTATACTTCTTGTACATTGATGAAAAAGAATCAAGCTCGGAAAGAGTATTACTCCAAGTTCTCTTACATTAATTATTGGAAAATGCTATTTGTACATCAAGGGATCCATCCGGGTGTCCATAATGGACACCCGGATGGACACCCCAATGTACCCATAGCATCACCGTTCTTCTAATACCTCATTTTGCTATAATTACATTGTGATTGACAATTTTGTTTACATCCCATTATATGATACAAGATCATTGATTTGAACATTTAAAACAATCAATAATATCGATTTTTACATCATGAAATGTACAAGTAGCTTAGTCATGCTCTATTCTCTAGCTCTGTTCCTCTGCAACCCTACCCAATATCAGTCGATAACAATTACATCTTGACTGGCTTGTCTTCAAGTGCCCAGGATCAACGATTTCAATGAAAATTTCGAGACTTGAACACAGGATATCCACTGCACAGAGTGATGGCAGAAGCTCAGCTAACGTCTCACTCGCCATGCAACATGCCGGAATGCTGCGAGCTGTCCAACAGGATCTCTAATAGTTACTGTGTGTCTTCTTCACTCGTAACTGGCACAGTCCAGCCTTCAAATGCTTGTGAGATCTTACTATTTTATTTCTTTCTTCACTAATATTTTAATTCTAGCGTGAGGTAATAATGGGCATTCAATTGTCGTAAAATTTCAATTGGTATTTGAACTCTGCAATGACTTCATCGTTTCGTGATACTGAATAAAATCAAACTCCGTCAAAATTAATCTTTGGCTGGCAATTTGACAATTCAACGATCTCAAAATATTTCATTTTGTTTCGAAAAACTTGAAAGATTGCTAAAAAGTTGAAGCTACTCAGGACGTGTTGGTAAAAATTAAAATCGAATTAAAATTGAAAAATTATTTGTTAACTTTTATTAGATAAGTGGAATTCAATAACGACTATATTTTCAATTTTAATTGAATTTTAGCCCCCATTTGGCACCCATTAATTTCTCATTCTCATTCTCATTTTTCATTTCAACCACACATTCTCCTAATAAAATATTATTACATACAAATCAAAAACTTTTCATCACTTTTTCACCACACATTCTTATATTAATCACTATTCCAAAATTTCTCTGCTCCTCAAAATGGGTTTCAAACAGAGGCTTAATCACTCCAGACAAGCTCTTACACGATGTAATCCACAACTTCATAGACTTCTCAACAGTATATTTCAGTAACTTTTATCCAAATTTGCTAAAACTTTATGAAGCTTTTGTCCAGTAACCATTATCTAGTCTACCATAACCAAAATACCATGATTGTAATTCATGGACAGGTATATCTAAAGCGCACACGATCATAATTCTGACACCATAAAACGACTGAATATTCACAAAATAGTTTAAACCCCTTCAACAAGACAAAACTTCAAACTTTTGAAGACACGACTAACAAATACGGCATTCCAGATATGGAATTACATAGAGGTAGAAACACTGACATGTCAGAACATCCAGGCTTGCAATAAAGCTAGTTCAGCCCAAATTTATTTTGAGTTCCAAATATTATAGATAGATGGCGACAATAAGATGTACTTGCCAACCCTTCCGAAATTTTCATCATTAAACCGCAAGATCAAAGCTCACCATCCCATATATCTTCAACGGTTCTGTATGAGCCGAATTTCTCATGGACAAAGAAGTGACCTGTAACTTGTCTTTCCTGCCAAGTTAGAAAAAAACATTTCTTATGAGCTTTCGAAAGAAAATGCCTTTCTCCTCAAAATGAAACTTAGTTCGCTGTGTAAAGAAAGGTCTAAATGTGTAGCATCTGGGCAAAAATTTTTAACACCAGAATCTTATTTGGTGATGCTGCACACCTTCATGTCTGGCAATTGAATTAAAATTTTATCTATTGCAGTGTCCAATCCGGTCTAATATTGCAAATGCCTCGTCAGTATTGTACTAATATTTAATGACAAAAATGTAGGGATTCACATGATGGGTACGAAATGAAAAATTGCTGGGGTGTAGTCTCTTTATCTAATATCTAACTCTTCTCAGGTGCATTTGCAAAAAATATTGTTGCATTACTTATGCCCGTTAGAAGAAATATACCCATAAAATCTCAAAGGAATTTAATGAAAATGAAAATGAAAATGACTTGCCTGCTCAATTTCGGAGAACTTGGCAAACAAGTCATCAGGTATAGACCAATCAAAAACATCAAAGTTTTCTTTGATCCTTGATTCATTTGTGCTTTTGGGAAGTACACTATGACCCATCTGCAAACCCCATCGAAGAGCAACCTGAGCGGGAGTTTTACCCAATTTTTCTGCAGTAGCAACTATAACAGGATGCTTGAGGACATTTCTCTTGTACAACGCCGTTCCAGGCGAACCAAGTGGTGAATATCCCTTTTAAGAAAATTAACAGGTTATTAAAATGCAATAAATCAACTGTAAGACCATCCTAAGATTTAAACAACGATGGTAAAGTGGAATCCAGCACTTTTGATTATCAAAATGAAATATAATCAACCCCCACAACCACAAAGGAAGAGAAGTGTCATCATTCTTAAAGACAAGAACCAAACGAGCAATGTGAATTATCAAGTATCCAAGTTTTGCCAACTCACAGTGAGGTGAACTCCCTTTGATTTACAGAATTCTCGTAGTTTGGTCTGCTGCCAAATCGGATGGCACTCAACTTGGACAACAGCTGGAGGAATGCGAGCTACATCCAACAGATCACCCAGCTTTTTGGAGGAGATATTGCAAATTCCAATAGCTCGGACCTTACCAGAATCATAGAGTGCTTCCATAGCCTTCCATGTGGTAGGTATGTCCACTGGAACAAAGTCATTTGGATTCATGCCAACAGCCCCCTTCCTCAGTCGAGCAGGCCAATGGATCTTCACAATTAGAGAGGTCCATTCATTAGCCCATGATATAATTTTTCAACATTAAAGATGCAAAATATCCCTCTCAAAGAAGAAAACAGAAAGGGCTAATTACGCACCACCTATTACAAAATATTTCACCTTTGAATGCCAGGAAAGCAGACAAATAGTTAAAGCGGATTAAAATGGAACAAGCTGATTCTACTTTATTATTTCTATTAATGCAGTCTTCTTATAACGCCATCTTGCATTAACTCTTAAACAGTCAAAAACATTATAAAATGTTAATAACACAAAAAATTACGTACAAGATACAAATCAAGATAGTCAAGTTGCAAATCTTCCAATGTTTGATCTAATGCCACGGGTACATCTTCTGGTGCATGATCGGCACACCTGCAAAAGTTAAGAGGTCAGTTCTAGCTTGAATGCTTAAAAAGTCAATCAGTAAAGACCAGATGTGAAAGAGAAGAGTAAGATGAAGCAATCAATATATGAAATATAATGTTCAAGAACCTGAAGACTAACTAATATCAAACCAACCCAAACAGAAAGTGAAGCAGAAAGTGCATAGAGAGTATTTGTAACTATACAGTACAAATTAAAGAAGTGATAGTACCACTGCATTACGCACATCCATTATAGTGGAAAACTAGTTCCTGCCACATACAATGGATTTCACACTTAAAAGTTGAAGTCGCTCACATTGACAACTTTCATCAATCAGCTTTGCGTAGCAAATAATCATATTAAAAAATTTAACAATCAAATTGGGGTTTTGCGTTGTCCCAACTGATGTTAGAACCAGATCACACTTCTTGAATATATTTTTGAACATAATTCGATTACCAGAGTTTAGAGGTAATAAATAAATCCTCCCTCTTCACAACTCCATCATCCAACAGCTTCTTTAAAACTGAACCTATCTGCAAAGAAGAAACAGAAGATGAGTCTCACATATATATATATATATATATATGGTCATAGTACATGTGAATGTGGGTTCCCATTTTGACCCCAAATGTCCCATTGTCCCTTGATACAAAACGGGACAGAAGCCTCATTATCCCAATGGCACTGTTGTGTGAAAATTTTAAGTAATTAGAGAACTTTCCACATCAGTCTGCCAGTGAAGCAACTAAATCACTACCCTCAAATTGATTTACATTTTTCATGTCAAGAGGAGAAATCCATGAAAACAAATAAAAAGCTTAATAATGTATCTTTACATAGAGTAAAAGGTATCTTGTGCCTCCATAACAGCGATGGAATGAAAAAATACCTCCTTTTCATTTCTATAAGATCGAGCACAGTCGATATGGCGGTATCCAACCTGCATAAAAGCAGCAGGGATTGATCGACTATAAGTTGTTATACAAATACAGAAAACAATTATTCACATTTCCAAACTAGAAAATCTACAAATGGGTGCACAACATTTTTTCCACAGGTTTCCATCAAATTTCATCTGCTGCTCATGAATTCTTGAAAAAAAAAATTCGGAGCTAAACAAATGACATCAAACTTGAGCAGACCAAATCCAAACACGTTAAGCTTACAACTCTCATATGAATCATGCTTTATTCTCAAAATAATTCAATAATCACCAGAAAATGCTATAATAATCTGATCATAGTCGACATTGCCCTTGCTGTGTGTTAATGCATTGGCTAGCACTAACAGAAGTACAAATTAACAACATAACCAGAAGTACAAATGCTGCAACAAATATTTGACATGGACGATCCTTCAGATATAAAGCATGTAGTCCACTCCTAGGCTCTAGCAGAGGACCAGAAATTAGCACTGTAATAAGCCCATGTTTGTCAACCATTTTCTCAAACATTGTTTGCTACATTAATGATTAAACAATCTCCACCACATATTCCATCAACAAAATATTCTACAAACAAAAATAAAATTACTTTACTTTTCAACCACACATTCTTCAAAAAAAAAAATTAGTATTCAAAACTCTGTTTCTTCTTCCAAAATGGGAGACAAACAGCCCTATGTTTACCGGCCAATATATTATTACAAATATTGGACAAACATCATGTCCAAATCCTTTTTTGTGTCCTATATATATTTTTTTTTACAATCAAATACCAGAAATTGGAGTGGGATCAAACTCCAGAACATTTTCTAAATTTAAACTCAAGATTTCTGAACCCAACCAACTCTAAATGTACTAAATAATCTCAATATACCTCGGAATCACAAAACAATTACACCGAGATTTCAGTATGCAAAAAATCACAAAAAGTTAAATATAAAATATACATTCCCACATACAAGTTCAGTTAAAAAAAATTATACAGAAGTTCAAGTAAGATCCACTGAAGATAAAAGTTATAACACACGCACGCACAGAGTACGTATGTATGTAGAGTGAGTGGTGATAGGCGACCTTGATGGCGATTTCAACAGCTTGACCGACGACACCAGGCTGGGACTGCCACGTGCCCAGGCCGACTGAGGGAATTTTCGCTCCGGTGTTCAACTCGAAGTACTGGATCTCGTTCGCCATGACCTAGATTCACGATTTTCTTTCTTTCTAGACCTAGATTAGATAAGTTGGAAGGTTGAATAGTGGACACGGCACTACAACCGAAGCAGTGACGAAATCAAAGTTGCACAGCAGCCTCTTCACATGATGCGGGACCCGCCTCAATAAAAAAAATGTTCCAAAAAACTCAGCCCATCCCTCTTTGTCTGTGTGCCCGTAAAAGGCAAGGCAATGCTAGCCTGGCACCCCAGCATTGCTCATATTCATATGGTCTTTGATGGAGATTGAAATTGAAAAATTAGTTGTTGACTTTTATTAAATGAATGGACTCAATAACGACTATATTTTCAATTTTAATTGAATTTTGAGTTATATCGAACACGTTCTTAGATTGTGATAGAGCACATTATTTTGAAAGATTGTATTTTGAAATAATAGATTGATGGAGATTGTGTGGTTGAAAAAATAAAAATTATTGATGTGATGAAAAATATTATTTTATTGAAGAATGTGTGGTTGAAATTGAGTAGCATTTGATTTTGATCGGTCAATCTTGAGCGTTAATTCTTGTTTACATTACAGTACTCGAGGCGATAAAAAGATAGACGCTTGACCCCTGGATGGTAAGGCCACACGTGCCCTGGCGGCCAAGCAGATTAAGCCTCTATTTGACCCACGTTATTTTTTTCATTCTCATTATTCTACTCATTTTTAACCACACATTCTTCAATAAAATAATATCTTTCATCACGTCAATAATTTTTCATTCTTTTTCAACCACATATTCATTATTACATCTATTAAAAAAAATGCATTCTCTCATTTTAATATGCACCAAACACACTCTAAGCCCCGTTTGATACCAGTTTTTTTAAAATACATTTTTTTTTCTTCTTTTCGATCACATATATTTTAATAAAATATTATTACACTCAAATTCAAAAAATTTCCTTATATTTTAACCATATATTCTCCATTAATCTATTATTTTAAAATATATTCCTACTCTTAAAATGGAAAGCAAATAAGCTATAATTCAAACAAAGGAACCCTGCTATAGAGCCAAGCTCAGAGCCAGGCCCAAGAAGATGACGTCTATGTGGTGCCCTCCTATTGGAGGGGGTCAAGCCAAGAAGGGTTTTCCTCAATGATATATGTATATGGCCACAAGTGTCTTGTACATCACACGAGGCTAGCGTACAAGGGAATCCTTGTAATGTTATACATGGAGCATGATTCACCATGAGATTAAGGGCGTGTAGATTTGATGAATTTAAACAATTATAAATTTTACTTTTAGAAATTTTATATATTTCTGCAAATCTCATGAAAAATAGTAAAATTTTATAAGAATTTGTTATATACATTCCTCAACTCAGATTTTGATGCATTGTAAAAGATTATAAATTTTAATGAATTTTGTGAATTTGAATAGATTTCTACAAGACCTATAAAAATCTCATTAAATATTGTAAAACTTAAAAATAGTTTGTTATATGTAATTTTAACTTGAAATCCATTCAAATATTTTAAATTTCACTATTAATAAAATTTATATAAATCTATGAGTTATTGAGAACGTCTAAATTTTAATGAATTTCATTAAAATTTCAGTCAGGACACTTAGATCTTAATGGATTTCATTAATTCTCAATTGAAGACGTCTGAATTTAGAAAGATTTTAAAAATATATCAAAATTTCAATTGGTGACACCTCCACATAAAGCTAGAAATCCATTCAAATCTTTTAAAATTCTTCTATTAATGAGCTCCTTATAAATTCATGAGTTATTGAGAATGTCTAATTTTTTCTTTAAAGATCCATTCAAATTAATGAAAATCTTAGTTTGGGACGTTTAGATTTTAATTCAAATCCATTAAAATCTCATTCGATGTGGAAATCATGATCGCTAGTTCCGCTTGGGTACACGATCAACTGCTAATATCTCAAGGAAGAAGCCCGACCCGCTTGTAATTTTGATGGGGCAATCCTGAACGTTAATTCGTGTTTCTTCACAAAAATCTGTGTCAGCGTGTGGAGTGCCTTTCTTAGGTTGGGTTGTGCTATTGGTACATAATTGTACCCATAGGACACCCTATAGGTACCCATAGCATTTTTCTCTTAGGTTTTATTGCATTTTAATTTTACTATTTATAGTAAGTTAATTTTATAATGAAAATTGCACCCAGTGTCCTTTACTCCTTTTTCATGTGAGATATTTTAAAAATGATCACGATTTGTACGAATGACCATTTTAATAAAATTTTACCTAAGAATAATCAAGATTTCGAATAAATCTTTAGTGTAGTGTTTGACTTTCTGGAGTAATTAAGATTATAGGTATTTACTTGTTGATTTCCAAGTGATGGAACTGCATTTGTTAAACGTTCTCTATTACCTAATGGTCAAGTAAAACCTCCTAAAATTCTTTTTTCTGTCGAAAAAGGGAAGAAGAATCAAATTTTTCAGAAAATTTCAATTTAGGTTTCCACAAGGGTCAATGTTATGTCTAAAAGTAGGCGAGCAATATATATATATATATATATATCTTCTATATATTAAAAGTGGCTATGTAACGGAATTTCTTGTTTTTAACGGAAAAACTAACGGAATTTGTTGTTTTAACGGATTATGTAACGGAATTTCTTGTTTTAAACAGGCAGCTGCACCTTCTTTCAGTGTTTTTATCATAACTTTGTATT
>CAIGRQ010046397.1:0-10732 GCA_903798375.1 Fraxinus sp. D2006-0159
GTCCGGGTCCCCCAGGACCCCCTCCCCTCCGCCCCTGGCTTGGATTGTACACAATAATTTAAAAGATAATTAAATAATTATTTATATTTCAATTTCGTGTCTATTTGAGCCCCATTTTTTATTTTTTGGTCAAAAATGCATTTTGAAATAATATTTTATTGGAGAATGTGTGGTTAAAAAATAAGAAAAATGTTAGAGTTTGCGGATAATATTATTTTATTGAAGAATATATGATTAAAAATAAGAAAGAGAAATATATATTTTGAAAATAACGAGTATTGAACAAGGGCTTAAGAAGTAAATAACATGTGAAAATGAGGTGTAAGCAAATTTTATTTTGATGGCAATATGACTACCCTTGGACTCCTTTTATGTATGTCGCCTTGTTTCACAGGGTTATAACATTTTATGACATGAATATCAATTACCAAAAACGAAATACTGTAATATTTATTTCTATTCTATAGTCTTTTTAGAAAGTCAATCTTTAACGACTCTCTCTCTCCCCCACTAGTAATGTGGTCTCCAACTTATAAGTTTCATATGGTGTTTATCTTCAATGATTGGTTCTATTTATCATAATCACACGAGTTAAAACTTATGAGAAATACAATTTTATCTGTATTTTAGTTAAATGAATTAAGAGTAATATATAATATAAAGAAAAAACTATAATTGTTGGCGGTCCACCACTATCAAATCAAAGCGCACAACATAAATCAACATGCATCGGGATTCACGTCATAAACACAGCCCCACCAGTATTTCGTACCGATCCATGTAGCAATGATTTTAGTGTCACATTATCCAGTGCATAAATATATTATAATTTTATTTGCCAATGTAACAAGGATCACACTATCACATAAATTGATACGAAACAACGGTGATTTGAATTTCGTTGTTCAATAATAAATCGATTTGATTAACACACTTCAATAAATTACCCTCCACTATCGCTATAGCATGTTTTTTTTTTTTCTTGGCTGGAAAGAAAAAAAAAATACCTTAAAAAAGATTGGGTTCAAGGGCCACCCTGCTAACGCTCGCTCCTTCCACTTCCACTTCCACTTCCACTCATTGTTCCCTGCATTCTGAACTCAAAATCGAAATTTGATTGCAATAATAAAAATTTTCTTTGTATTTGCCTAATGTTTGGATTATTGCTAAAGTTGAGGATACAAATAACTAGAAATGCTATAAATTAAGGACCAACGGTGCAATATTTTCAAGTAGAGTCAAGCTGAAAAGTAAACTCTCCCTGTATTTGCCTAACATGATCCGTACCGTCATCTTCAATTTACATAGCAGAGCACGCCAATTCAGTCCTTCAATTTCACCAACAATTCTCAGTTAAATTCCCAATCAAGATGGAATCCTTTAGTTGACGCGTTCCTTCCCCCAAAATCACCTAAAAACCCTAAAGCCCAACTTGGATTCTCCGCCTATGGCCGATAAGAATGGAGGAGAAATACATAAAGATAATGAACAAGAAACTACTAGCCACGAGAAAACGGCGTCGTCTAGTGAGAGAACAACGGATGAAGATGCTGATGCATCGTTATCGCCTCCCGAAACGGCACCGTCTAGTGCGAGCCTTGTGGTTGCAGAGGGAAAGAGGTCAAAGATGGAGACTCCACCAGCGGACGACGTGTGTCCTATCTGTTTCGGGAACTTTAATGTTCCCTGCCGTGGTCCTTGTGGCCATTGGTACTGCGGTATGTAAGGCTGGCTGTTTATTTGTTTCATTTGTTGTTAATTATTAATCTGTTCTTTAGATATTGTTTCTTGGTCAGACAATACTGGCGTTGTTTAAAGACAAAACCGCTAAATTAGACATTGATTTTATTTGTGTATTTGGAGATTTAACACAATGTAAAAACTTGACAGAGAAATATTTTGAAGGAACTTACAGATTTGACTTTGAAATTTTGCTGGTGAATTTCTTTGTTGTGTCCTTGAGATGAGTAATCTTTCTTGTAAACAGTTTTTTGAGGTAAAAATGAACAAATAATCGTGTAGATTTGTCTTCTAGTTTTAAAAAAAGAGGAGTATGTTATAACTCTCCATTATTAATAATGTCGAAAGCTGTGGCGAGGCTCATTCTCTGCTGCTAACCATGGGGACCTGTTCAACCACACCTCGATGCCCAATATCTTATAAAGGCCGGCAAGAATAGTTTCGCTGTGACTTGCCCGTGATCCATGATTACTCACTGAGAGAGTGCTGGTAAAATAGATTATGATGATTTGATTATATTTTATCTTTCGATGATTGTTTGGTTACTCTCGGAGGCTTCTGTTTTGTATTTGTACTTGCAAGAATCTTGTTTGATTTTATATTTTTACAGATTGTTTGCTATATTGAAGAGCTTCATATGATTTTCACTATCACCTTTGTTGAGAGAAAAGAGAATGCGACCAGTTCTGTCACTCTTACAAATATAGAGACTTCTAAAGTCACATTCTTCCAGTGTGCTCTGAATGTATAAGATTATTATCTGTTCTTTATGTCTAGTTAAAAAAAGAATTTTGGATTAAAGCATTTGTCATTAATGCTGCTTTCTGACCTCTCTTCCTTTTTTGCTTTTGTTTAAAATTCAGTTTTAATTGTGTCTCACCATTTGGCATTTGCCTCTTGTAGGAGGTTGTATTTTGCAGTATTGGAACTTCAGTGCTGCATTGCGGCCTTGCAAGTGTCCAATGTGCTCTCAGCACATAACTAAATTGACACCTGAAGCATCATTGTACTGTCAGCACGAAACCGAAGTTTCTCAAGTTTTAAAGAATGTTAATAATTACAATCGATTGTTTGTGGGAGGTATTTCTGGATTACTGCTGGTAGGTTGATACATCTCTATAGACATGATACTTGAAAACATGCATATACTTAAATAGTGGGGATGCTAGTTAGACCTCTTTGAAGGAATTTTCAGATTGAATAATAAATTGAATTGGATGGGCATTTTGATCACCATTCTATAATATATTGCTTCAAGTTTTGTGAAGATTCTAAATAAAACTCTAGCATTTTGCTAGGGTTTATGTCTCCATAATATATTGCTTCCTGTTACATCAGAACAGAGCACACAGGAATTAACTTTAGTTATGGATAAATGTTATAAAGTGAATAAATAGCTGTCATTGTTGATGATCACTATCTCAATCTGAGAATAAAATGCATATGATGCTTAATGACCATTTTATATTGGAGTAGGATTCATGTTGCGTAATATTTAGGAGTATCAGAGGAAATGAAATTAGAAAGTTGATTGATGATCCACAACTCAATAAAACCTTACTTTATATTGAGGAAAAGTTGACAACAAATAAAGCCAAAATATTTTATTTATGTTTGTCCCCAAGTAGATATTAGGCTACCCTGAAAAGATCCAGGAATTGGCATGCTCAGAGATGAATGTTGTGCTGTTGTCACTATATACGACATTTAAGTATCACAAGTTGTTAAGATAAGGACAAAGTGCCCGGTCAAAAATTAGGGGTGGATCCAGGACCGGACTAAAAATAAATTTTAAGTCAGGCTAATATTTTTTAAAAAAAATTCCACCTAAATTTTTTTACACAATGTGTGTGTGTGTGTATATATATTGTCATTGTTGGAGAACTACAGTGTTTTTGTTGTGTAAAACTATCTATATTGCAAAAAATTAACTAGAATTTTGTCCTCAAAAGAGAGAAGTAGAAACTTTCATTTATTATTTGTTGCAAGTTTTATGCGATCAATGACTTGGAGCATCTTGGTTTGTATTCAGCAGTGTTCATTTGAAATGTTATACTCATTGATTTTCATACAATTGTAAGGGCATGTCATAACATTTTAAATACTTTACTGGGCCTTTGATTTTTTTTATCTACCTCTGCATAAAACAGAAAATACTTGCCATTCCATTATACTTCAAGAGACTGTTTCGTGACATGTTGAATCCCGAGAGACCTCGCCTCTTCGAATTGCGAATGATTGCAGTTAAGTTAATATATCTATCACAAGAAAAGGAATGGGTGATTTCTCTTGTACTAACCACTCAGTTCACTTTTATCATTGTTTACAAGATAATAATGTTTCAATTGCAATTATTTCCTTTTGCTTAACTGATGCTGTCTTATTACTGGCTTTGTTACAGATTTTACCAACTCCACCAAAGTAAATTATTTGAATTAGAATTTTTCAGGATCTTTTCAAGATTTTCCTAGTTTTTGTGCATTTCAGCATCTAGGGCAAATCTTCTTTGTGCAAGTTTTTGGAAAGCAAAGTTTAATCTGAAGGTTTATGTTTGACAAGTCAAGTACTTGAATTGATATGAAAGTGTGTTTACTCCGTGTGCGAAATCAGAGGAACTAATTAGCAACCATGAAGGATTGGATTATGTGGACATATTTGTTTTGATATAAGCTTGCTGAAGGGAAGTATTAGAGTGGAAAAAAAAATTATTTTCTTCAGATTGCATTTCAAATGCTTATATTATGAATGCACTCCCTTGAAATCTCTTGTCCAACATGTGAGATCTAGGGCAGAGGAGGGTGATGAGAACACCAAAGGGTCTAGGGGTTTTTACGAGTTCTTGCTCCTGTGTAGGAGGCTGAGGTGTATTTTGATGCGTGGCTGAAGATTATAAGAGATTTAGACAAAAAAAAAAAGAAAAAGAAAAAGAAAAAAAAAGAAAGAACAAGATGCTCTATCTGAACTATGTACTTATCAGAGATTAGAAAAACAGGAAAAAAGAATTGAAGCTAGGGGATCAAAATTTTGAAGTGTGAGGCCTGTCTATAATCACATTACGGCTTGTAACGAGTTTGCCTCGTATACAGGCCGTATGCCCTTTATTTAGATCATATCGCGTATGCCTTGATTCGTTCAATTAGACTACTGCGTTATAGATATAACTAGAGTTAAGAAGTCTTAAATTACCTTTCATATCTTGATAAATTTCTCTCTTTTATTCAGTGAACAACAGGATGTAGCTCAATTAAGAAAAATGAAAAGCTGTGTGAAAGTTAGTAGATGTAGGAGACTAATATTACTGCATAGAATTTACAAGATCCTGTTATGGTTCGGAAGGATGCATTGTTTTTAAATGTGCCATCTTGGCCCTTAATTGGGGCATTTAAATAATTATACATATAAATGCTAGAAACTCGTGGGCCAACGTCATCATGCGGCAACTTTTGTTAGTTGTCCTAACCATTTTTGTACTTTGATGCGTTGTGTATTATTATTTTTTATTTTGCACAATTTGTTTCAGGTATTAGATGCATGAATACATTTGCTAATGCAAAATTTGACTGTTTTTGTTTGCAGTTGTTTCTGGGAATCCTTTATTCTTTCAGCCCCTTCGATTTCCTCCGAATAGGTACTTCTATCTGATTGTTTAAGATTCAATTTTAAGTTCGAGACAGCTAATTTTGATAGTTTTGGTTTAGCAAAATATGAAGATGCACTGGCATAAAATGGAGGAATTAGTGAACATCCCCTTCATGGGCATCAAATTTGCTTGTCAAAGTTCCCCTTTTATTTTGCAAAATTTGGGAAGACTTTGATCCAACCACTTATCTGCTTCTTCTGTTAATGTTTTCCCAACCAACAATTTTATGTGCATTTCTTAATGTAGACCTTATTGATCATTGGCAGGTCGTTGGAATGTCATAGACGTGTTTGATAACTCCGCCGTTGTTCTCTCATTCATCTTTTATCTTGTTGGGCTCGTCGCCCATAGAAGGCGCTTACGAAATGTCAGAGAATTGGCTGATCTCGAAGCAGGGATATGAATTAACCACGTTACGTTCAAATCTCAGATTTGTGTCGTCAATTCTGTTCGAGGGCATGGTGACAAAATGAATGTTGTACAATGCTTTTTTCCGCGTGTAAATATTTACTTTATTTTCCGAAAAAGTGACACGGTTAAGTTGCAAGAAGAGGTTACTTTTTTACTTTTTACTTTTTAGTACTAAAGTGGTGGCAGAGCCATGTAATTTGTAAAGAAATATGTTGCTAAAAATGCTATATTATACCTCTACCATGATAAAGTTTTGTATGTAGATTCTACCATGGAGATGATTGGAGGGAGTCCCACCAACCATCCTTGGAATTCAAGAGAAAGTACAAAGAAAAATCGTTCAAGGACCTTAGTGGGGGTGTCGTAATTTTTCCGCGTTCAAGTCAATAAAAGTTTTTAGATGGAGTGAGTCTTTTGAACTCTGGATGATGGTAATATATATACGAGTTGGATTGTAAACATAACAATTTATTTTTCAAATTCATTTTCAATCACATTCACGTGATAAAATATTTTGTACGAAAATTTAATTTTTTTTTCACTTTTTAATCACATATTTTCTAAAGAATTACAACGTGGCTAAATTTAGTCAATACAAATATTCAAACAAAATACAAATATTCATTTAATATACAAATTCTAACTTCCACTTAGGGGTGAGCATGGATTGGATTGAGTCGATTTTTGTCTCAATTCAAACTCAATTCAACATGATCAGTTTGATCATAATTTAACATAACCTAATATAACTCAATCAGTGTAAATGTTGAAATCCAACGTGAGAATAGTACTAATTGTCCTCTTGACCTGGATGAAAGTTTTTTTTGGCCTTTGACCAGTTTTTTTCATTTAAATAAAAAACAAAAACTCTTCATTTTCTTTTTTCCCTTTATACCCTTCAACCTAAAGAAAAGAATTAAAGAAAACAATTGTTTAAACTGGAGAAGACAACGGCTCCAAAGAAATCTGGCAAAGAAGAAGCACAAATCTCTTGTAAGAAGAAGAACGATATAGTATCAGAGCCACCTTCTTATTTTTCATTGCTGTTGACAAGAGTATAAAATACCTTTGTGGGCTGCTGGACCGTCATTTTCCAATTTTCTCCGACCTCGTCCGGTTTCATTTCTTCCTCTCTGTTAGAGGCGATTCTGTGGTTTCTTCGAGAGTTTTTTTTTTCAGTCTGTTCTTGAAGGATTAATTAGTTTGCTGCTGTATTGTAAAATCAGTGCTGAGCCTTGTGTTATTTCGTGATTTGTATAGTTGATGCAGTGTTTTGGGTTTAATTTTCATTCTATTTTTCACTGCCTTTTGTATTGGTTCCCTGGATTCTCTCTGTAAGAGGCGATCTTTGAGTGTTTCGTCGAGGGCTTCATTCGGTTCTTGAGTTTAATTAGTCTACTATTGTTGTATAGTATTATCAGTGCTGAGCCTTATTTTGTTGTGTGATTTGGGCAACTATTTGCAGTGCTTTAGGTTTAATTGGAGTTTGATTAAAACTCAATTAAACCGGTAAATCTGTGGTTGTTTATTGAGGCTTTGAAGTGGCTGATTAGAGTAGACTAATTGGGCGATCCGGGTTGTGGATCCAAGACCACCGTGAGAAATTATTCCTTTGAAACCTCTTTGTAACTTTTGTTAGACTCAATTCCATGTTGATGTTGTATCAAACTAGGGCCTTCATTTCCTTAAATTGCTAATCTCTTAGGAAAAATAGCATTATTATATCTGGTTGATGCCAAAAGAAATATATTACGGATTGTTCCATTATTTCTGCTTCATGGCACTTATTTTCGTTAGGCTTTTTATATGATTTGTGTCATATACCAAAAGGCAGACAAGTTTATGTAGCTGGAAGCTTGAGGTTTTATGTTCTTTATTCTTTAATCATGAATCATTAACCTCATAAATTCTACACTTGAGATTTAATTGCCAAGCCAATCCGGATGTTGCACATTAAGCCTGTTGATCAGTGAGTTTATTCTTAGAGACTCTATTATCATGATCACTGATATGCCTTAATGTGAATTTGTATTTCTCTTTCTATTATGTCTGACCCAAAAAATGTAAGAATGACTATGATAATAGTTGCCTATTAGATGTTTTATGGGAGCACATGAGCTAAGTGGAGAAGACATGTTGATAACATGAATGTTGATCTTTTTCGGGATGTTGACCCAGTTAAGAAGAAGCATTTCTCCAAATGGCACTCTAGTTTAGGCAATGGGTAAGCATCCTTACCAATTTATTGAATTTGTATTATTTTACTTGTCATTTGTATTCTTTTACAATTTTGCATTTTTTTTCTTCAGTGTTTCATGTAGGTTGGGTCATATCAATTTAGAAGACGCAAAAAAATGGTTTAACGATGTGTTGAAACCAGAGGAATGGTTTCTATATGATGTAAGTATGTTAACTTATTAGTTGTATACTTGTGTTATTTAATTACTTTGTATATAACTATGTATTCAATTTTCAGCATGTTGACGTGGCATTACTTTGTATATAACTATGTATCCTGATAAGGGTTGCATTACGGACGATCAACTCAAAGATGACTTGAAGGCTGCCAATATCATTGCCTCGTTACTCCTAAAGGAAATCGACATTGATTTGGAGATAGACATTCTTGCCATAGAATAGAATACCAAAACTAATAAACAAGTCATTTCGTAAGTTTCTTATTACAATTATATATTCACTTGTTCATATTCAATTAGTTATTACACTTTGTTTACCATTGTTTATATTCTTTCAGGGGTGATTTTGGTATGTACGTAGTAAAATATATAGAATTCTTGAGTATCAACGATCCAGTAGAACAAGTTAATGACTTCACCAGGAGAAACCGTCCAGCTGCAATTTCCCTAGTTCTCCTATACAAACTGCTGAATTTGTTTGGAAGGGAATTTGGCCTCTAATCGTCCAGAATAATATTAATGCATATCTTGCTCTTAAGCCGATTTCTAATTTTTATAGGATATGTTTGATAAGTTACTGGATAAAATTGTGAAGTGTCATGAACAAGATTGTAATTTATAGGTTATTTCTTTCGAGTATTGTAATTTGTAATAGTGATTATTATTATTATTTCTTTTGGAAAATATAGAGTTAAACAGTACGGAGTAATGCTTGGTTTACATGTAAAATTATTTTATCGGGCATAATGTGATCTAAAATGAGTTTGTCTGAAAATAAAAAACAAAACAAAACAAAAAAAAAAAAGAGTTTTTGGAGACAGATGTTGGATATTGAGTTTTTTTTATGTTGTGACTAGTAGCTAAAATTTTTTAGGTTGATTTAGTTTATATATGCAGTGGTCTAGTGTTACGTCAAGCGCTGATTTATTTACGTCAAGCGATTCGAGTTTTTTTTTATGTTGTGGCTAGTAGCTAAATTTTTGAGGTTGATTTAGTTTATATTACAAGGTAGATAATGTTGTTTTTTTCAAAAATGTTGGTTGTCGAATACTATAATCGTCTAAAAAGATTATAGTTTATAGTCGCTCTGAAAAAAGACTAGTCTTTTCAAACGACTATAATGTAAGATAAGATGTGAATCAAACTTTTAACAGTATAGTTCGTGTTTGGTTTTAACCTATTAGTTTAAACGAAAAGAAAGATGAATTTCATTACATACAATTCATTGTGCTCCACTGACAAATTATTAAGTGAACTGCATTTAGTTTCTAAGTATGTGACTTACAATAATGTATAATGAAAAATATTAATTGATTGGGATAAGCTAAATCATAATGTTTTAACTATATAGTTGATTGATTTTGATAAGTAAAATCGTGATGTATAACATTCTAAATCGTGTTTTGTTTAATATCAAAGTATTTTGTTAAAAAATGTATAGAAAAACATGCACATGATTGAAAACGACTACAGTCGTTTTACATGAAACAACTGCAGTCGTTTCAAACGATCGGAGTCATTTTTGTGAAATACAGAAAACGACTGCGGTCGTTTTTAAACAACTAAGTCGTTTTACATTAAACGACCGCAGTCGTTTGCAGTCATTTTCCATTCCTCGCTTGTTATATGAGCTAAATAAAAATGCAAAAAATTGTTCAATTCATAAAACACAATTTTGTGACATGAATTACGACAAAAACTCACAATACAGAGCATACATTGTAATAAATAGAAATCAATTTGCATTGTTTATCTAAACGACATGAAATCACAATTTTTAAATTTAGTTGCTCACAAACGCTATTTACAATTTCTCTATTGTTTTGAAGCATCTCGAATCCATCTATAGAGAAAACATCAGTGTTACCATTTTTAGTGATAATATCTATACTATTGTGAACTGTCTTGGGCTATCTCCAAATCATCCCAATAAATATTCTCAGTTCGATCCACTTCATTGTCATCGGTGGCTTGCATTTCACATTGAAGATTGTCACATTCATTTTGCATTTCACAATAAACTTCATCGTCTTCCACTTCATAAAATGAATCATTATCTTCTTCTTCTTGTGGATGCTCAAATAAACGTTTGTTTACAAGGGTTATACATACGGGACAATGATTTTTATTTTTTTTTNCCACTTCATAAAATGAATCATTATCTTCTTCTTCTTGTGGATGCTCAAATAAACGTTTGTTTACAAGGGTTATACATACGGGACAATGATTTTTATTTTTTTTTGTTGAGAGATAGATTATACTTGTCTGTTTGAAATAATTTTAATTGGAACTATAAACTGTCCGTTTTAAAAGAGAAGAAATCTTGTCTCAATTTCATGCGAAGATAAATCAACTTTGTAAAAATTTAGCACTTCACAATACAAATTTTGATATGAAATATTTGAAGATATTGAAACTCTTTCCATCATTTCATCACTCCAAATTCGTTTTCATGTCTATTTTCCTTGATCATCATTAACAAAATCACCAAAATAAAAAATAGAAATCCATGTTGTTGAGTCCA
>CAIGRQ010046404.1:0-10783 GCA_903798375.1 Fraxinus sp. D2006-0159
ATTTTTTCCCTTTGCGATCCCACTTCATCATAAACTTTAGCTCTTTATGCACTTCATCACAAACCCACTAGGGCAACGGCCAAAAGGAAGCAAATGGAATACTTCATCACTTAATTTGGATAAAGAAATATTCAAAAAAAGTGGAATCTTGATGAAATTGATGACTAATTTTGTGTGTGGGATTATTGCTTTGATTAGAATCTGTAGGTTTTGATTGGGAAAAGAAGCATATATATAGTTTAGTATCTTTGAATTTGTCATCTAGTTAATACTATAAAAACAGGTAGTTAAGCAATTTTTTATTCAAGAATGAACCATTCTTAATTACACTGCTTCTTTTTCTTCAGAAGAAGTCATTTTTTTCTTATCCTATCTTATGCTCGGTCTTACACTCCATTAATTATTCAACCTTATTTGTTATTTCCTAATTTCTTTAATCGAAAGTTTCAAGCAAATGTAAATAGGCTAAAATAGACGGATTCAATGGAGTTCGTATGGATTATTCACTGGTCATGGCATGAGCGAGGAATTTTTTTTCATAAATATATATATACTTTAATTTGAGGGGAAGTTCATGAAAATTATTTGTGGTTGGTAGAAAATGAAAAATGTCTACTTTTCTTAAAGTTAAAGGGAAATATTCAAAATGGCGTGCAAAAAGTCTAAGTCGTCCATTTTCGCAGAAATGTTTATATTATTGGGAAACTCATATCATCTACAATAGAGGTAGGGATACTATCGTGCGATCGATATTTCATATATTGTGCAGGCAGATGTAGTAGTACAAGGTTTCTACATGATTTAGTTTCTGTGAGTCTAGAAATTGTAAAGAATATACATCCTCTTCACACCACCAAATGCACTCTCTCCCATCCAACTATAATATTCTTCGTCTTGCATAATAACGTGAGTCGAAAATTGTAGTAATAGTTCAATATTAGATGATGTAATGCCCCAAAATAAACTTAATATTTTATCTATTCGATTCCTCTTAGCAAATGCATCACCATCCCGCCACTACTGTTCCAATCGATCCGACCCAATCTGTAAAATTTTGTAAGAGTGAGTTTTTAAAAATAACCAGTAAGATACGTGCAATTTCCATACACAATTATATACAATAAAATTAACACTTTATACCACTCTTCTCTTATTTAGTATATCGGTGACCAAACGACACACCCATTTTAGGACATCTTAAATTCCCATAAGATCTCATATCTCTTAATAAAAAAATCGAAGGCCCAACTGGCAATTCATGCATAATTATTGAATATAAAATATAAGGAAACAACCCACTTCCTCATGTGTAAGTACTATTATGAGGTAATTAGAAATAGAATGATACATCGCTACGCAATCAAAACAATGATGTCATGCTAATGTGGAATCAAACTCAAACTAAACATGAATAGTATAATTCGACCGTATATCAAAGAAACCTTATGTTCAAGGGAGACATTTGTAAATTAATACTATTTGTGTATAAAAATTGCATTAATGCAGTTCTAATTATACCCTATAAATATAGAGCTTTAATTCTTAATAAATGTACAAGAGTTTTGACTATCTCTATTTCCTTAAATTTTCTTTTTCATTTTTTTTTTATCTCTACTTCATATTTCACTTTTTTCGAGTGGAGGTAAATTTATTCCATCCAATTAATTTTTAAGCATTTCTATTTCTATTTCTATTTTTTTTATGTTGACATAGGGTTGAAAATATTTACTTGTAATTATATGAGAAAAAAAAAGGTTTGACTTGTAAAAGAACCACTAATATTTTTTGGATCACAATGTGGATCTGGATCTCGACTTGACCTCAGTAGAGGAAAGTTTCGATGTTTTTAGAGTTCCTTTATTTGGATATTTTAATTTTTCACATCCACAAGTCAAAAAATAATGTATATAATTTTTATTTTCTTATTTATCGAAGATGTGTAACCTCGTCCCCCGATTAATAAGGTCCATAAATGTGTTTTTATTTTTTCTACTAAGCAACTATTTTCTTTTGAGTTTTGAATATTATTATAACAAAAAGAGGTACTAGAGACCTATAATATGTATATTTGATTTTGAGTTATGCTACACTTACCTAATGGATTATCGAATTGACAAATGGTAGCCCCCTATTGGGGGGGGGGTCCTGTGGGCCCAGGCGCCCCCCAATAAGGGGCCGCCACTTGTCAATTCGGTAAAAAATTGGTACAAATAGAATTTTCCTTTGATTTTTTGGAATAAATAAAAATGGAATTTTCATGCAAATTAAATAAAAAGATGTTATCTATCTTTGTCGAATGATGTTTTTCACCAATCCATTCGTGATCCAAATGTAATACTCTATATCCCTGATACATACCACCATTATACCGTTAGGCATCTATATTCCACATTACCGATAGACATCCTCACTGCTAATGCATCTCAAACTCAGTATGGCAAATCGACACCTTTGACGACAACATATGTTAGGATTCAATTTAAATTGACCCATGCACCACAAAGTTACTCCATCACCAATGCTCCAGAATTTCACAAAGGATTTATCCCACAAAAGGAAGGGTAAAGGTGACACTCACAAAAAGAATAGTTGGTTATCTTTCTCCACTCACAAAAGAGGCTCACAACGAGAAAGAAGATAACTCTCACATGATTGCCTCACATAATCTCATAAACCACATTTGGCTCGAATAATCTCATAAATCACATTCTAGATGATTAGATCAATCAAGTCAATTTATCCTAAGTTTGAATACCACAATCAATAATTAAAGCAGTAAAGAACATCAAAGATGTTCACGGAGAAATCCCAATTGAGTAAAAACTTCGGACACTTTGTCAGTCAATAATCCACTATAAGCAAACTTACAGAACGATCCAGACATGTCTACCCCGTAGAAGTTCTTACCTCGATTCCTGCAGTCTCCCTTGATCCTACTAGACGTGTGCTCCTTCAAAATAAATCTTGACTCTCGGTTTATACCTTAGCCCTTCTGGACTATGTGCTCATGACACCAGATTCCGATTCCTGGTATCTCACCTTAGTCTTCCTGAAATTGTGCTTCTGCAACAGCTCCTCATCCCTGGTATCGATTTATCTCAGGTAGCTTAAATGGTTTGGCGTTTGATCAAAAAATCTTGTGTATTTTGATATGTTGTTTAATATGAAACAATATGGCTAAATCAACAAATCAAAGTTTGGATGAAATTATGGCTCAAATAATATGGTGGTTGAATATTTGAATCAATGAATGTGTTTTGGATTTTCAAATGAATAATCACTATGGAAAATATGATTCTAACACACTTTTAGACATTCATAGGGTAGGATTTATAGAGGAAAAAGTGTTCGGGATAAAAAGGATTGAAAAACCAAGTATTTGAAGCAAAATAGAATTGTGAACATTGACTTGTCGCTCCAGCTCCAAGCCAGTGATAGGCAAGCTACTGCCGAGCAATCTTCAGTATTTTTATCATAACTTTCTCTCTATATCCGATTGAAATGATTCAAAATGCGTTGAAAATATAACTCAATGGGTGAAAATGCATTGAAAATTGTGACTGAGAATTTGGAGTATAACTTGTACGGCTATTTGACACTCTTTGGACTTCTAAATGCATTCCAATGATCATATGTGATAATCTTGAACTCTTTGAAGGACTATACTACCAACTCAACTCCTTGATTTAATTTTGACTAAGGAAATTGTCAATTACAAATTTAAAAAATTGCCCATTATAATTTGGACTTTAACACTTATCATTCTCTTCAAAAAAGAATTAAGCAAGATTTCACATTGTTCACTTAACTTTAAGTGAGATTATAATTTGGTCGATAATCTTTGTTTTGTAGACCGAACTAATACAACTGGACATTTCAGATAACAAAGGAATATTTTTTCATGTTCATATTTGTGTTTGCCTCTGCTACATTATATATTAAGTTGAATAGTTTGTGGAGATGGACATACAATGTTTTTAAAATCATGTTATAAGTACATACAAATTTGACATAAAATTTTTATAGACAACACTTGGCGGACATTCATTAAAAGATGGACAAAAAGTAAAAGCAAAATGGGCCAATCACATTTCTCCACGTCACCGTCGATAAAAAATATGTCAAACATTTTTTGTACTTGGGGCTTTTTCCGTGTTTTTAACCATGAAAACCCTTAGAAGCTGGGAAACCATGCCCCCTTACTCGTCAATCAAATCTTTAGGATTTATTTTCTTAGGTGATCAAAAGATCATTAAGAATTTACTTAATCATGCATAACGAAAAATAAAAATAAGTTTAATTCACATCAAGGATCTTCTTTGTGTTTACATAAAAACTGTTATAAGAATAATACATTTGCCAAGTTTTGCAAACCCCTTTGCTAATCTTTGAACACGAACAATTAAATAATAGATTTGTCATGAAAAATGCATTAATCAAATTAAAAGCATTTAAAGCATAAATCGATGGGACTTGGGTATAACACTTACTAGGATTTCATGCCCTCCCCAAAAAGGACTTGAATCCAATCGCATTGGTTGACAAGGATTACTTCTTTATCACTTAAGCTAGGCTTGGCACAAGCAATTAATATAGGGTGTTTTGAAATATGATATCCAGGATTTCTAGCTTGATACCATCTAACTTAATATGGTAGGTAGTTTAAGAAATTCATAAAATGTTTAAACTCGTCGCAAAGTCATTAAGTAATCTTTAAGGTGTGTGTGTGGGTTGGGGGGTGGGGGAGGACCATTCATAATGGACTCTATTAATTAATTGAGAATTTATTAATAATAATATTCTTCAAGAGAACATAGTTTACATAAGAATATATAACCATACAATAGAGAAATTTCTCAATTCTCAGTAATTTTTCCTCATTATTTCTGTTAAGACTATGACACCGAACTCGTGATGGATATTTTTGTTTTCTAGTCTATGTTCCACCAGAACTGTCCTTGAAGATATTTAATTACATTCGCGTCAACCTGAAAAGCTTTGGTGAGAACATCAAGGTTAATGGGAGGGTCTGATCCAAAAACTGCATTTGCAATTGTGATGACTCCTGGATTTTGGCTGCTTAGACCAGCAAATACAACGGCATTAGTCTTCCCCACATTAAACTGGAAATGAATGAGACCTTCTGGAAATACAAAGACGTCTCCAGGATACAAAGTCTTGGTAAAGAGTTTGTTCTTCATGTTTGGGTCAGCAGGGTTCGATGTCACGAATCCTACATAGAGAGTGCCCTCCACAACAACAAGAACCTCAGTGCCCCTGGGGTGGGTGTGTGGTGGGTTTAGGCCATAGGGCGCATAGTCGATGCGGACTAAAGAGATGCCAAGAGTGTTGAGTCCCGGTAATTGGTTGACATTCACAGGTGTGACTCTTGATCCAAGGGGATTTGATGTATTCCCAGGAATATTCAGACCCGGAAAGAAGAAATCATCGGCACTAACCATGTTTGGATCCTTGCAAATCTTTCCATTCACAAAAACTGCGAGAAGTACAGTAGTCATTGTTAAGCCATGTATGTGTATATATATGCCAACATAATTATACATAAAATGTACTGAGAATTGTCACGAAAATCACAATGAAGCTGAATGCAATAAAATCATATTATTCCCCCACTGCAAGTTTAGTAGGAGAGACAGCATTCTATAGTTTAGTGAGTGTATTTCCCACAGGAATAAGATTGTTATTCTAGGAGTGTAAAATGCATTTACCCTTTGCTTCATCATCCTTAACAGCAACACAGAAATCCTGTAGGGGGGCAGGATCAGATGCGAATGTAAATGAAACCAATGAGATAACAAGAATGGCAATTAGTGTGCGAACAACCATTGTCAGTACAACTGATATTTTGATGTTTCGGTTTGTAGATGTTTATTTTGTGAGAGAGGATTGCCTATTTATTGCAGTGCTTTCGTTCTGAATTAGTCATCAACTTATCTTTTTAAACACATAATTTTGCCCAAGTCTTGGAATCATAATTAAATATATATTTTCAAGAGCAGATCATTTTTAAACAACTAACTGTGTCAAATTTTCTTTCTTCTGGAAGTGTTCTCTCATTTATTAATTAATAATTGTTGATCAAATCCTGATTAACTAAACACCCTGAAAATGCATATGTGTGGTTTGATTTAAGTTCAAAGTGGATTATCTGTCATCCTCAGTAGTCACTAGGAAAAAAATTACTTGAGAAAATTGAATGTAAATGCAAATAAGAAACTATAATTTCCATGATACCCGATGCATGCACAAAATGGAATACGATGGTGTATCTTATCTTATACGTTGATAGTGTGTTTTCAAAGATGGATTAAATTATGGAAATTATTGATAATTCGTTAGTTGGCAGGCTAATGAAAGTTGTCCCTGTTAAATTTTATTTTGCAAGTGAATGAGGATACTTCCATTTTCCAAGTCTTTAATGTCTAACAATTTCAAGAAGGAATTGTCGTCGTCAACTGTTAATATTGTCTATCCAATTTTTATGGGCAGAAATGGCTTTTTTTATATGTCTCACTCGCTTCTTACTTTTATCTTGCCTTGTGATCAAGTATGGCAAACTTCAGAAAGTTTTTAACCCTCGGAATGTTATTACAATTTTATTCTGACTGTTGCTTCATTTTTTGCTTTAGTTTGATGGATTAATCTCTCTCATACATAATACATTACACATGTTCGTTTATGCTATCCTATTTTGATATATGACATAATATTAATTGCATCAAATTCATATATACGTGACGCAAGCCAGAGACTCAGAAGACAATACAGAATATGCTATTTCTGTTCAAACCCAGTGCAAGGATTTGAATATTATGCCAAATGAAGTTGTTAATGTGTCACTCTCCCTTAGAAAAGTACTAATGTGCTTACTATAGTCTTTAAGTAAAGGGGACTGGACCAAATCCATACTATTTTCTCTAGAGAAGAATTTTCCTAGTAAGTACTGAGAATGACAGATTAACCACTTTGAGTTTAATTCAAGCCGCTCATTATGAATTTTCAGAGTGTGGTTAATTAGCCACGATTCAGTCAAGGATTAATACTAAAAATGAGAACACTTCCAGAAGAAAGAAAATTTGACAATGTTAGTTGTTTAAAATTTATCTGCTCTTGAAAATATACATTTAATTATGTTTCCGAGACTTGGCAAAATTATGTGTTGAAAAGATAAGTTGATGACTAATTCAGAAAGAAATCGCTACTATAAATAGGCAGTCCTCTCTCACAAAATAAACATCTACAAACTACAACATAATCAAAAGAACAGTTGCACTGAAAATGGCTGTTCGCTTACTAATTGCCGTTCTTATTATCTCATTGGTTTCATTTAGCTATGCATCTGATCCTTCCCCCCTACAGGATTTCTGTGTTGCTGTTAAGGATGATGAAGCAAAAGGTAAATGGATTTGACACTCCTAGAATAAAAATCTTATCCCGGTGTGAAATACGTTAACTACTCAACTATAGAATACTCTATCCTAGATTTGCAAGGCAGTTTCTTTGTGATATTCATGGCAATTCTCAGTACATTTACGTACAAAATTATGTTGGCAACATGTATGTGTATATATATCTAAGGCTTAACAATGCCTTCTGTTTTTCTTGCAGTTTTTGTGAATGGTAAGATTTGCAAGGATCCAAACATGGTTAGCGCCAATGATTTCTTCTTTTCGGGTCTGAATATGCCTGGGAATACATCAAATCCCCTTGGATCAAAAGTCACGCCTGTGAATGTCAACCAATTACCAGGACTCAACACTCTTGGCATCTCTTTAGTCCGTATCGACTATGCACCGTATGGCCTCAACCCACCACACACTCACCCCAGGGGTACTGAGGTTCTCGTTGTTGTGGAGGGCACTCTCTATGTAGGATTCGTGACATCAAACCCTGCAGATCCAAACATGAAGAACAAACTCTTTACCAAGACTTTGTATCCTGGAGACGTCTTTGTGTTTCCAGAAGGTCTCATTCATTTCCAGTTTAATGTGGACAAGACTAATGCAGTTGTATTTGCTGGTCTAAGCAGCCAAAATCCCGGAGTCATCACAATTGCAAATGCAGTTTTTGGCTCTGACCCACCCATAAATCCTGATGTTCTCACCAAGGCTTTCCAGGTTGACGCAAATGTGATTAAATATCTTCAAGGACAGTTCTGGTGGAACATCGACTAGAAAACAAATATTATAATGAGTTTGTCCTTTTAAAGATATCTTGTGTGTTCTGAAAAATAACTGAATAAATATTGAGAAATGCCTCTCTTGTATGGTTTCTCGTAATAAATTATTCACGTGTAACCTATGTTCTCTTGAAGCATATTTCTTAATTTTCATGCAATCAATTTATGATAGTCAATAAATGGCTTTGTTGTTAACAATATTACTTAACGACTTAGTTTGTGAAACTCTGTTTAATCTACTAACAGAATCTATGTCATGATCAATGGAAAATTTAACATGAAGTGTTACAATAGTTAACCAGGTTTTTATGTGAAATGTGCAAAATAATACACGAACTGCTACAATAGTTACCTTTTGCAAAAGAACCCCCAATCCCTACGTTAGTACAACTGGACATCTAAAACGATAACTACATTGCATTTAATCTCGATTGATTTGACTTACAAAGTTGAAAATTACCTTCCATTTGCTGGGTTTTTTCTCAACATCCTTTTGAAGCTGCTGATATTTAACTCTTCAATTCCCTTTCAATTAATTTAACAAGTTGATGATAGAAGTAATAGTTTTTATAATTAAGTAGCTCGTAAAACTAAAATTATTCATTTATGGATTTTAAATGAAATAAATTGCAATTTTAAAGAGATTTTAAATTAAATAAATCGCACATCATGATGCCTTAATATATCATTGGAAACAAATGATATAAGGGTAACAGCTTAGTTTTAGAACTTATGTAAGGGGCGAGAATGAAAGAGTAACAGCTTAGTTCGACATAATATTCAAATCTACAAAAATATTTAAACATCTAGATTGAATATACTCTAAGATGAAGGATCAAAAAGGCTTTTAGCATGATTCATTGAGCACTTGACGGTATAAATTTTCAAAGGATATCGAATGCTACTACTGCAAGGCAAGCACGGAAAATTCTTGAAAACACTTACAAAGGTGTGAACAAAGTCAAAAGGCTCATCTCCATACTATATGAGGCACTTCCTATAATTTACATATACCCATTGCACTATGCACAAACTAAAAATGGATGATGTATCTATCTCATATGTAGATAGCATGTTTTAACTATCGATTAAATTGTGGAAATTAATTATTGATAATTCATTAGTTTGCTAGCTAATGTAAGTTGTCAACAGCTTCATTTGAATTAGTCTGTCGACTTTTCTCTTCTACAAGTGAATAAGAATATTTTTATTATAGTTAACGTTTCTTCTACTTAAAACACATCTTCCCTTAGAAATGGCCATATTACATGTATGTAATGTGTGTGTGAGAGAAAGAGTATTAAGCTAAAGCTGAAAATTAAAATAAAATGATAATAACATTTGGAGTTTAGTAATTTTTGGAAGTAATTTGTTATACTTGATCGCAGGGCAAAATTAATGGATGCAGCAAGTGAGATATGCATGTCTTCATATCTGTTGCCCTATTTGAATCTGTAACATGATTTTAAATTGCACAAAATTAATGTCATGCAAGCCAGAGATGATGAAAACAACACAGAAATGCAACTGTTCAGATCATGCACTTTTTATTTTGATGTAGGACAATTGGCTTTGGAGTTTGAAGAAGAGATGGATAGAAAATTTCTGCTGCTCCGAAGAAACGGACATAACTTTTAGCTCGGGTGTTAGATTGTCTATTATAATAATTTTCTGAAAAGGGTTTTCAGTGCTCCATATCATCCCAACCGAGGATTCACTGGTTGACCGGGGGTTTCCCGGTTGACGTCGTTTCCATCCTCAAATTCGATGTTTAAGGCACGTTTGCGGGCAGTTGAAGTTTTATCATTTTTTTTTTGGTTTTTACGTTTTTAGTTGTTTTGATTTAGTGGATGTATATTTTGGTCTACCGGACAATCGAAGTTTGTGCGTTGTTACGTTTTTATTGTTTTAATTAAGTGGATGGCTATTTTGGTCTTTTTGCTTAAATTAGGATTTCCAGAGACTATTTAAAGGCTCTTTGTTATCCGAATAAACATCATTCGTTTTGGTTTGCTCTTATTTTCTGGTGGAATCAAGTTTTTACGTGCTTGGAGCTTACGCTAGTAAACCCGTGAACTTTCGTTCTACAGCAGATTTGAATATTATGCCCCTGTTTGGTGGGATTAAAATCTATATGGTGGGATTAAAATTAGATTTTTAGTAAATTTCAATAAAAATTGATTAAACGTGTGGTTGAAAAGTTATGAATTTCGTAATATATGTGATTAAGATTAATTATTGATTTTGATTTTGACTTTAATTTAAAATCTAAATTTTAATTTTATTAAACAACGACTATGTCAAACTAATATGTTAACCTGTCAAACTCTACTACAAGTACAGAAAAATTACAGTAACAACACTTGCGAATTTTCATTGGAAAAAGGAAAAACAAGCAAACAGGTGTCATTCTCATCCTTGGAAAAGTAATTGTATACATAAATGAAAAGGCCCACAACACACGATATTAAAACAAGATTCCACCAAATATTAATCAATCGTAAATTAAACTTGCATAAAATTAAAGATTTAACACAAATAATTATTTCGGCCTAAGTCCCGAAGGTTCGACGACCGGATCTA